>CM065596.1:80360042-80383979 GCA_033119425.1 Bufotes viridis
ACAGCCAGAAGGACAGCAACAGAAGGCACCGTGGATTTTACAATTTGAGGGCAAAGCGTGTCCCAGTACAGCACCGGTATGGAACCACTAGTGGAGTATGATGAGGGTGTCATGGATGACCGAGATGCAGTCCGCAAAGGCATCTGGTACCAGGCACTGGGTATTGTGGAGCATTCATGGGACGAGAGGCTCCCCAAGGACGAGCAGCGACAGCAGAAGCGAGTAGCTCCTGCGGATGCCCTTCCTAGGAGAGCAGCCCCTGGAAGAGTGGGTAGAAGACCTGAAGCACCTGGTAAGGCGAGAGATGTGGCTGGAAGATGCCTACCAGGCACTCTGGTGGTATGAAGCTCGGTAACTACCCCGGACAGCCGAGCATGACATGCCAGAGGGAGAGGAGTTTGATGGTCCTGGCTTGTTATGGGAGACTTTTTCAGAGCTGGAGTTTGGGAGCCCTACACAAGCCCGGTTCAGGGACCTCTTTGAGTGGCGGGAGAGCAGGTATGACTGGGACGACACTCACAAAATTGAGCAAGACCTGGTCCACCTGGTGACCCGGGAGATGGAGCTGGAACAGGACTACCAGCAGCTGTTCCACTCCAGTGAAAGGGCTCAGCGAGAGAGCAGAGTGTCAGACCCAGGTCCAGAGCCCTTCAGCTGGGAGGATATTGTGGAGGTCTACTGGGAAGAACCCCAGGTGGCCGGTGGAGATGGGACCGAGGTCTCTCCACCGGTCCTGCAGGGAATTGGGAGCCCAGTCTCCATTCCCCAGCGGCAGGCTGAGTTACAGGGGGCAGAGACAGTCGGTCCTGTCCCCAGTGGCAGAGTCAAGTGCAGGGAATTGGGAGCCCAGGCTCCATTCCCCATCGGCAGAGTGTCCAGCAGGAAATAGAGAGCCCAGTCTCCATTCCCCAGCGGCAGGCTGAGTTACAGGGGGCAGAGACAGTCGGTCCTGGCCCCCAGCAGCAGAGTGACTTACTGGGAGAGGAGAGCCTTGTCCTCCTCCCCATCGGCAGAGCGGTCCGGCAGGGAAAAGAGAGCCCAGTCTCCTTTCCCCAGCAGCAGGACACTGTGTTGGGAGCGGAGACAGTCGGTCTCCCTCCCCAGCGGCTGGAAGTATGTCTGGGAGAGAAGCTTGTTACCTGCTCTCCCCAGCGGCAGCTTAACATATCAGGGGAGACAGTAAGCCCCACAACAGTGGAGATGGGACCGAGAGCTCTCCACCGGCCCTACAGGGATGCTGGGTAGTCGGCCCAGATCCCCAGCGGCAGCCGGATTTTAAGGAGTAGGGACAGTCGGTCCTGCTCCCCAGCGGCAGTATGTTTTGCAGGGAGAGAAGAGCATCATCTCCATTCCCCATCGGCCGTGTGATTTACAGGGAATTGGGAGCCCAGTCTCCATCCCCCAGCGGCAGTTTAACGCACCAGGGGAGACAGTAAGCTCCCACAACAGTGCAGATGGGACCGTGGTCTCTGCACTCACAGCACAGGGGTAGGGACAGTCGGTCCTGTCCCCAGCAACAGGGCCATTTAGCCAAAGGGGAGACAGTCGGTCTCCCCCACAGCAGCATGGTGGTCTATCTAAAGGGGAGACAGTCAGTCTCTCCCTACAACAGCAGAGCTGTGTATCTAAAGGGGAGACAGTCGGTCTCCCTACAACAACCAGGCTCCAACCAGGCTACTTCCGTGGTAGCGCTGGCACCAGGGCAGAGTACCGCTGGTCTCTGCCCACTCAACAACCCACTCAGGCAGTCTACCAGTTCCCCACACAGCCGTAGTGAGGCACATGGACATGGACAGGTTTATCCCTTGCTCAGGTGTAGTAACCATTTATTGTGGGTGGGCTGTACTGCTGTTTCTGTTTTGTGGGTGGGCTGCTGGATTAACAAGGGCACTGACCGGCAGAAGGTCAGATACCCTGTTAGTCTGTTTGGAAAAGGGGAGATGTGTGGCGAAACCAACCGCGCCACTGGGTTTTGGAGGGGACAGATTGCCAGCCTCTTGCCCCAGGATTATGGGCCCTCTCATCAGCCCATGCTAAACTTAAACCCCATGACGATTTGACTGTGTTTAGGCATCTGAGCGCTGTTTGGATATATTGAGCGCTCAGATCCAAGCCATCTGGGGATATGTTAAATGTCTGTGTGTACTGTAAAGGGTGGGACATTGTATATTGAATAATGATGTCTGTCCTATTGTCCCCACGTGTGTATTGGCGATTTCCTTTGTCCTGAGAGATAATTGAATGAGTCCTCGATTGTCTCCAGGACAGAAGACATTGGTATTCTCCTGCCTGGGATGATTACATTACCCATGTAGGGTAATTGTATCACAGGCAGAGGGAGGAATATGCTGGGTGTGGTTGTCCCTATTGTCCCTTTGTGTGTGATTGGCTGCTGTATCCCCTGTGTCTCAGTCTTCCTTCTGGTCCCCTAGGGGAGTGTCCACCAGGTGGGAGACCTGCATAAATACCGGGCAGGCAGCCCTCAATAAAGTTAGAATTCCTGTTTAACCATTAATACGGAGCCTCGTCTCGTACTTGGGGGGAATTGCTACGTCAGAACGTTCTCTTGCCTGTTCCAGGAAAGGAGGACTTCGTATGGTTCCAGTTCGGTGGATTCCAGCGGTTGTGGGTTGCTGTGCTCTTCGCCAGGGGAATCGCTCGAACGGTATTAACCCTCACTATACCGGGTTATACCGTAACAATATTGTTTCAGCGTTACACAGCGGCCACTTCCCATTCAACCTCCGTCAGCGGTTAAGTCCACTGATCTCTTCTTTTGCCATCAATCATACCAACTGGTGGGTGGTTCAGTGGCATGGATGTCGAAAATTTAACCTGCGCTGCTTCGTCCTTGGCACCTGTGTCTGGTCGCCTCAGACAGGTATACAGTGCCATCAATCTAGGAACGGTGATCAACAATCGGACGGTACTTCATCCCCAGCTCCCTCGAGCATTCTAACCTATGAAGAAGGCCATCCTTCTTTGTTGGACACTGAGGGATGTTGGTTGAGAGAGGATGCCATCCTCTGTCAGGGTAGTCGGGATCGGGTGCTTATGCACCAGTGTTGGAACACCGAGGAGACCTGTGAGATGAAGGCCAACCCAATACCCTCGTCCTCCTTAAAATACTTAGGACAGGGGTATTGGTGTTGGTACCAAGGGAGTAACGGATCGTATGCAATCTATGGACTTAATTGCACCAAACGAGGAGAACTCCCCCGAGTGTACTGTACCCTTAGTCCAGTTCTAGGTCTGGACGTTGCAGAGCAGCAGGGAAGAACCTCGATTACCCCGTAGAAAAGACTTGACATTCGCCCCGATGTTCCTGTGAGACTACAAAAGATTCTTTGCTTCGGCAAAGAACTTAAGCATCTCCTGCTGGACTTCAGCCAAGAGGAAGAAATTATACAGCACCTTCGGGAGACAGAGAAGCAGGCCACGATCCAGCTGACATATGACAGGATGAAAATTACCGTGGTTGCCACAGCATTGGACAAGGAATCAAAGATATCATGGTGGAAGAGTCTTTTGGATACAGTCCTAAGGCAACTTCATTTTTCAATTTATTGATAAACACAGTGATTCTGGTTCTGGTTGGACTCATGTATCTCGGACTATGGTGGATGTATCGGAGGGTCAAGAGACTAGCGGACCAACTAAACCAGAACCAGACAGCACTACACGAACTCAACTACCGGAGGCTCAGGACTTAATTTCACTAAAGTCCTGAAGCCTAAAAAGACCCAAAGGACGGGACATTTGTGTGGAGGGGTTCAGGATGGAAAATCCCATATTGTCCTGAGACCCCATAAATTGGACTGAACTTTCATATGAGGTTTTGGGAGGTACGTCCTATGCCTTCCTGAGACCTCATAGTATTGTGTAAATATTCTTTTTTGTGATAGATGTTCTTGGGTTTAGGTGGGTTGGGGGACTGGAACTGTGTAAATAGGATGTATTTTGTGTGAATGGGGATAAGATTAGGGCACGATAGGGACAGGCCCCCTCTGTTTGCCATTTTCCACTTTGAACCCTGGAACGGTGAGGTTCATAAGGGAGGGGCTGGATGTTTAGTGTGGTGGAGGTGTTTCCGCAGTTAGAATTTAGATACCATGACATCACCTTGCTTAATGAAAATCTGACCTGCCTTGTAAAGACCTATTCATCTGTCCATGGGAGAACCGCACCCATTCTTCAATCAAGATGGAACAAGAGATGTCGGACGAAAGTCGTGCTTGAAGAAAGTTGGCGCAGTTGGAGACTGAGATTGTGAGGGTGGAACCGCCCCAGATTCCTTGGGGGTGGACTACACCTGAAGATCGGCAGCAATACCGAGAGATAGTGAGGGAGTGGTCACTCCAAACTCATCAGGGGTGACTAACACTGGAAGACGGTTACCTGAAAGAAAGGCCAGTTGAATACTGCGAGGGTCAAGCCGCTCTGGAAGTCAAGAAAAACGACAGTAGGAGGGGCTGATACCGAAACGATAAAAGCAAAAGATGTTAGGAAAGGTACCGTGAGAAGAAGACGGTGTATCCTGTGGATGGAGGAATAGGTTACAGTAAAGGGCAGGTCGGAGGAAGTACAGTCGTGGCCAAAAGTTTTGAGAATGACACAAATATTAGTTTTCTCAAAGTTTGCTGCTAAACTGCTTTTAGATTTTAGTTTAAGTTGTTTCTGTGATGTAGTGAAATATAATTACTCGCACTTCATACGCTTCAAAGGCTCTTATTGACAATTACTTGACATTTATGCAAAGAGTCAGTATTTGCAGTGTTGGCCCTTCTTTTTCAGGACCTCTGCAATTCGACTGGGCATGCTCTCAATCAACTTCTGGGCCAATTCCTGACTGATAGCAACCCATTCTTTCATAATCACTTCTTGGAGTCAGAATTAGTGGGTTTTTGTTTGTCCACCCACCTCTTGAGGATTGACCACACGTTCTCAATGGGATTAAGATCTGGGAGTTTCAGGCCATGGACCCAAAATGTTAACGTTTTGGTCCCCGAGCCACTTAGTTGGCACTTTTGCCTTATGGCACTGTGCTCCATCGTGCTGGAAAATGCATTGTTCTTCACCAAACTGTTGTTGGATTGTTGGAAGAAGTTGCTGTTGGAGGGTGTTTTGGTACTATTCTTTATTCATGGCTGTGTTTTTGGGCAAAATTGTGAGTGAGCCCACTTCCTTAGATGAGAAGCAACCCCACACATGAATGGTCTCAGGATGCTTTACTGTTGGCATGACACAGGACTGATGGTAGCACTCACCTTTTCTTCTCCGGACAAGCCTTTTCTAGATGCCCCAAACAATCGGAAAGAGGCTTCATCAGAGAATCTGACTTTGCCCCAGTCCTCAACAGTCCATTCACCATACTTTCTGCAGAAGATCAATCTGTCCCTGATGGGGTTTTTTTGGAGAGAAGTGGCTTCTTTGCTGTCCTTCTTGACACCAGGCCATCTTCCAAAAGTCTTCACCTCACTGTGCGTGCAGATGCGCTCACACCTGCCTGCTGCCATTCCTGAGCAAGCTCTGCACTGGTGGCACTCCAATCCCGCAGCTGAATCCTCTTTAGGAGACGATCCTGGCGCTTGCTGGACTTTCTTGGACGCCCTGAAGCCTTCTTAACAAGAATTGAACCTCTTTCCTTGAAGTTCTTGATGATCATATAAATTGTTGACTGAGGTGCAATCTTAGTAGCCACAATATTCTTGCCTGTAAAGCCATTTTTATGCAACGTAATAAATTGATTTCAAGCATCACCCTCTTTTAACATCTCAAGTCTGCCATTTTAACCTAATCAGCCTGACATAATGATCTCCAGCCTTGTCCTCGTCAACATTCTCACCTGATTTAACAAGACGATTACTGAAATGATCTCAGAAGGTCCTTTAATTACAGCAATGAGATGCAGTGGAAAGGTTTTTGGGGATTAAGTTCATTTTCATGGCAAAAAGGACTACGCAATTCATCTGATCACTCTTCATAACATTCTGGAGTATATGCAAATTGCTATTATAAAACTTAAGCAGCAACTTTTCCAATTTCCAATATTTATGTAATTCTTAAAACTTTTGGCCACGACTGTAGGTCTGGATGGGTGATGTCCAGGTACCTAAGTATCAGTGTGCACTAAGGATGGGGTTAAGGGGGCAAATATGTCTCAACCATTCCCCCAAAAATATTGTCGTATTCCCGACAACAGGAGGATTGTTGAGGAAGGGTTGAAATGTATGCATATATGTATATATGCATACGAACACGTGTATGCATATTACATATGTGCATATACGAATAGACAATGATGTGCGCAGATGTGCCCAGCATCTGCGCACATCTGCCCTTAGTATTCCACAGGGGCTCATTGTGGCCCTTGTGGGGAAAGAATATGTCCCCTTATGTGTAATAAATGTCCCCTAAATATGTGCCCCCTAAATTATATATATATATATATATTGTAACAACTTCGGGGTCATTTAGCTCTTCCAGATCGCCGTCTTAACGCCCTAGACGGTTGGCACACATCAAGAAGCCACTCCACCACTGTAGATTTGGGTGCAAACTGGCCACGACCAGCTTTATTGTCACAACAGCAGTACAACAAAATCATAAAAATAAATCCTCGGCCGTCTGGCCACTGACTAAACAGTCTTTCCCTCTCTATCAGGATCTGGGTCTACCACCCAGCTCCCCAAGACACATCACAAGTGCTTACCCTACACACAGGGTTAGAGGGTCCCGGCTCCCACAGGCCTTGACACAGCCTGCTCCTTTCCCAGACTGGGAGCCCTGATTGAGAAGCTCAACCCACATTAATCCAAGCTCCTCAGCTGGCTGATAATTATCCCCATTACCAGCCTGACTGCTGCAGACAGTGGGAAAAACATTTTCCCAACCTTTCTTGTTCTCACCCAGCTTTCTCTGGGTGAGATATGCCACTCAATGGCCTTCCTATGGCCTTCTGGCAGCTCCACTGCCACATATCCTCCCCCTGATAAAGGCCGTAGGACTTTTCACCTTACTTAAACCCCTCCAGGGTCAAAGCTCCTACGTTGGGAAACATCTGAGGTTTTTCCCCACTCCAACTCAACGGCCTTAGTTCCTTCAGCCTTTGAGACTCCTTTGGAGTCTTCATCCACTTTGTTAGCCTTCTCATCCTTCTCGGACACGGAATCACATACTTGCATTCTTAACTCCTCCTCCTCTTTCTCATCAAGGTTGGAGGTACTGGGGACATCAGAGTCTTCACCAGACTCGTCGTCTTCTGGCAATCCCTGCAGAGGTTCACCCAGGATATGGTTCTCCTTTCGGGCAGGATTCAGGAGAGCCAGCCTATCGGAGTAGACAAGACCCTCATACTGGTCGTCGGTCCCCCGTATTTCTTCCCCAGCAGACTGCTGGCTTTATGGAAGGCATTGACAGCAGAGGGAATGTCTTTCATGACCAGGTCCTGGCCACACACCGCCACGCATCTCTGGGCTTCTGCATTCACCTCAGCACCATCATCTGGTTCAGCAGATACATCTTCCATCTTCTTCTCTGCCTCAGCTGGCACCACAGCGCCACCACCTCCAGACCCATTCTTAACGGGCTCTGACTTCTTGGCATCTTTTAGAGGATCTTCCTCTTCAGGTATCTCATTTTCTTCAACCTGCTGCGCAGGAGCATGCAGAGACTTCTCCAACTCATTGACTTCATCTTTTAAGCTCCTGAGATCTTCCATCTCTGCTCTGAGTTGCTTGTTCAGCCTCTCCAATTCATCTCGCTCCTTAAGCGCTTTTTCAAGTGCTCTAGCCAAGGCGAGGGCCTTGGTCTTCTTAGTTTTCCGCACCAGCTTGTTAGCAGCGCCCCACTCTTGGGCCTTCTGTTCTAGCTGCTCTTCACTCTGTTCTGGTGTAACAGCAGTTGTAGGAGTACCACCATTCTTCCTTAGACACTCTGTGGGATTTCCACCCAGGAACTCTTCAAGGCCATTGCTGATGTCTACTATAGACTTTTGTGTCTTTCTGGAGTCTTTTCCCTTCCCCAGGACACCAGGCAGTAGACCCTTCAGTTCACTCATCTTTTCAGGGTCTCCTCTTTTGACCCTTCTGCAGCCTTTTTAGTGACTCCGTGACGACAGCTAGTCCCTTCTCTATCGTATCCAGGGACCCTGTGGCGAGAGTGAGATCAGCCTCCTGTCTGCAGCTGTACGGTCCTGTCAGGTCATCTAAGACTGTCTGAATATGAGCTTCAGACACTAGGCTGACGTCACCCAACTGAACTCTCGTCTCGTCAGATATAACAGTCATCTGGTCGCTACTAGTAACCCCTTTAGTTTCGCAAGTCCTCGACATGGCAGCCTCTCTCTCTGAGTTGCTATCGGTCACAGAACATGCGTTAAATATACCGCTCGTGTCATTCTCAATCCTGTCCTCTAGGGGCACCGATGAACTAATCCCCACCTGGGACATTTTATTAATCATAGAAACCTGTGGAGACTGCATATCCACTTCTAGTACGTGTGGTACACCCTCTAGGACTGCCCCATGTACTTGCACATTTTTCACAGTGGTTGCCCTCAGTTGTGAGCTCTTAACATCAATTAGCATTTTTATACCATCCACATTTTTACCAACAGGGGAGCTTCTCCCCTGATCACACCCTTTAAAGGAGCAGGTATAGCATCGTCACACATATCATTAGGCACTTCAAGTAACTTGTTTTCTATGTGCAGCACCTTCACATTATCCACAATAACATTATGCTTTTCGGCAAATATGGTACCATCACTTTGTAAGAGAAAAGGCATGTCGTCATCATCATCATCATCACCATCATGTCTTGCACATGACACCACATTTTCATTTTTCTCTTCAACTACACAACTGTTTTCAATGGTCCTTTCCCTTACACCTTTACTTAAAGGGACAGGTACAGGTTCTGCAGGAGCGTCACCACTTTCTACAGAAGTGTCCCTATTGCCCCACATCATGTCATGCATAATTTTATTTGCCACATCAAGTTCATCAGTCCCAGTTCCCACTAGAGCCTCACGCTCAGTGAAAACCATCGGATAGTCCTTCTTATCCGCACAATTGTCCAGCACATAGTCCCCAGCCACCATGCTGGCACGTACCAGGCTCCCCTGGCTTCCTGCGTCCAACAACGTTTGGACTGGACTGCTATCTTTCATAGCGCCACCCATTTTTTTACTTTGATCATGGGCAGCTTACGTGACACAAAACCTTCTCCCTCCAGATCCCTGCGGGGAATAATCACAACAGGCTTACCCGCCTGTTCAGACACTGCGTTTTTCCCAATGTCACACATTTCCGAGACAGTTCCTCGTCTCGGCCATTTATCGCTCACCAGCCCGGCAGGTAGCAACTGCCGCCGGCGTACTGTCACCACATTATCAATAGGAACAGTCTTACCCAGCGATGTCACGGGGTTGGCAGTCTCAGGAGACGAGGATCTTCCCCTGACACCTCTACCGAGATCACCAGCCTTCTCTTGGTTCTTGGTATCCCGAACACCAGCAGACTCCTTACTGTAACCGTTGCCACTAGAAACAACATGGCCTGGAGTCACAATTTTTTCTGGATGGTCCCTCCAACTGCATCCTTGAGGACTCTGTGTACAGTCGCAAGGAAAATAGGCACTCCTGAGAACCGCACCACTCTCCACCTTCCTGTCTTCCCGACGGTTGCCCTCAGCAACGGCACATATCTGCTGTTTATCGGACTCTCCGCTCCACAGCTGCCAGAATAATGGAAAGTCTTTGCCAAGCACAAACTCCTCTTCCAGAGTCTCACATTTTAAGAGTTTAAATTGTACCGTACCATAGTCTGTTACAAAGGTCAGTGACACGGTGACATCTGTCTCTGGCCCCCTCTCTAGAAAGTCCAGTACTTCGGGCATGACCCGAGACACCTGCTGGCGGGAGTCTAATATAACTCCCAGCGGTATTCCCCCGATCTCCAACTCGCAGGACTTTTCCCATGGGCTCCACCATTTTGCAGCCATTTTGACAGGTCTGTGTCTTTTACGGTGCTTCTGGCCCTTTAAATCCGCACACAGCTTGCACCACAGGAAAAAAAACAGTCCACAATCGCATGAGCAGAGCTTGCTCCACTGGACAAAACAGGCTTCCGGCCCTTTAAATCACTGCACAGCAAAACAGCAATTCCTTGGCAACATTCACAGCACCTGCTCTTCTCAGTCAGGTCGTTGCCCCTAGCAACCAACAGTTTTTTTTTTACTTTTCAGCACGGACACTTTCTGTCCAGCAATTTCGCAGCATTCAGCACAGACAACGCTTCCTGGTGCCCTTAGCAATCTGTTGTCTTGCCCTTTTTGCTCTGCAGCACCCAGCTTCGTGTGCCATTTTCATGCCATAGCATACCTCCACCATATGTAACAACTCGGGGTCATTTAGCTCTTCCAGATCGCCGTCTTAACGCCCTAGACGGTTGGCACACATCAAGAAGCCACTCCACCACTGTAGATTCGGGTGCAAACTGGCCACGACCAGCTTTATTGTCACAACAGCAGTACAACAAAATCATAAAAATAAATCCTCGGCCGTCTGGCCACTGACTAAACAGTCTTTCCCTCTCTATCAGGATCTGGGTCTACCACCCAGCTCCCTAAGACACATCACAAGTGCTTACCCTACACACAGGGTTAGAGGGTCCCGGCTCCCACAGGCCTTGACACAGCCTGCTCCTTTCCCAGACTGGGAGCCCTGATTGAGAAGCTCAACCCACATTAATCCAAGCTCCTCAGCTGGCTGATAATTATCCCCATTACCAGCCTGACTGCTGCAGACAGTGGGAAAAACCATTTTCCCAACCTTTCTTGTTCTCACCCAGCTTTCTCTGGGTGAGATATGCCACTTCAATGGCCTTCCTATGGCCTTCTGGCAGCTCCACTGCCACAATATATATATGTATATATATATATATATATATATATATATATATATATATCTTATTATAATCCCCTGATCCATAGGCCCCTTTAAATGTCCCCTGGGTGACCTGAAACCAGGTGCATTAGTGTGAATGTGCCCCAAGGGAGAGGATCAGGGATGGTTAGGAGGAGGTTACCATCCCCTCTTCCCTAGCTTTGAGGCCTAGTCTGCTTTCTGTCGCCGTTTGTTTATTTGGTGTCCTCACATCCCCACTTACTCGTGACACTATTCCAAAGATTTATATTTCTTACAGTAAAGAAGCCTTGACGCCTCAGGAAACTGAACTTTTTCTTCTCCAGACGGAGGCAGTGCATACTTGTATTTTGAGGGCATTTTACATGGAACAGCTTTTTACCATATTTCTTGTACTGTCCATTTATATGGGTTAATCATGTCCCCCCTTAGTTGTCTCTTCTCAAGACTAAATAAACCTTTTCTTTTAATCTTTCCACATAACTAAGACCCTTCATGCCCCTTATCAGTTTAGTTGCCATCCTTTGTACTTTTACACTTCAGGGCATCCTTTCTGTGGACTCGTGCCCAGAAGTTTACTGCGAAATTCCAGACAAGGCCCCACCAAAGCTTTGTAAAGTGGCAATATTACATCCTTGTCCTGCGAGTCTATGCCTCGTTTAACACATGACAATATCCTGCTAGCCTTAGAAGCAGCTGAGTGACATTGTGTGCTATTATTTAGTCTATGATCTACAAGTACAGTACACCCAAATCCTCCTCTACAAGTAACTCTTTCAGTGTTACATCCCCTAGGACATATAATGCACATATTATTACTATCCAGATGCATAACTTTACATTTATCCACATTGAACCTCATCTGCCAAGTTGATGCCCAATCACTCAGAGTGTCCAAGTCAGCTTTCATAGACTGCGGGGTACTACAAACTGCAGCTCGGTGTCATCTGCAAAAATAGAAACAGTGCTATTAATTCCATCCTTAATATCATTAATACATAATTTAAATAATAGAGGACCCAGCATTGAACTTTGGGGTACACCACTTATAAGCGGGGACCATTCTGAATATGAATAATTGACCACAACTCTCTGGACACGGTTCTTCAGTCAGTTTTCAATCCAATTACAAACTATACTTTCCAAGCCCATAGACCTTATTTTACCAATTAAATGTCTATGTGGCACAGTATCAAAAGCCTTTGCAAAATCCAGAAACACTACATCCACAGCTGCCCCTCTGTCCAGGCTTCTATTCACCTCCTATTCTATTCACTTCTGTCCTTGGCAAACCCATGTTGGTTATCACTTATTATCATATTATTCACAGTCACAAGAGACCTTCAAACATTTTTCCCACAGAAGTTAAGACCTAGAGCTGTTTTTGAATATGGGCACCACATGTGCCTTGCGCCAGTACCTAGAGAATCTTTAAAAATTATGAACAGGGGCACAGCAATAACTGAACTGAGCTTCTTTAAGAACTCTTGGGTATAATCCATCTGGACCTGGAACCTTATTTAAATTTACCTTATTTAACCCCTTTCTGACCAGTGCCGTATATGTATGGTGCTGGCCGGGACTTTAACCTCTTGCTGCATCTTCACGTACATGTACCTGACGAAGTGCAGGTTCTTGCCGTGTCCCCACGTTTATGTCCATGATCTAATCTGTTACTGACAGCTGGTCCCCTGCTGTATCCGCCAACATTGCTGAAAACACAGATGCTGGCTGATTAACCCCTTCACATGCCGCGGTCAGCGCTGACAACGGCACGAATGGGGTTAACAGAGGGAGGGATCTCCCTTGACTCCATTGACCCTCCGTGCTGCGGTGACAGGGGCCGATGGTTGCTATGGCAGTCCTGATGCCTTACACAGGCATGGGAGCCTGCCATCTATGGAGGCCTGGGAGATCCAACCCCCCAGGCTGGGTCTCCTAGGCAACGGATATTGTGCTACACTAATAGTTCAATGATGCACAATACAGCATGTATTGTGCTGCATTAAAACAGGGATCAAACCCTAAAAAGTTGAAATCCCACAGTGGGACAAAAATAAAAAAAAGTGAAAAAAAGTGTTTTTTAATAATAAAAAGTGTAAGTTTTAAGTAAAAAAAAAAACGCCTTTTCACCTAATAAAATCATGTATAATAATTTTTTTTTTAAAAAGACATATTTCGTATTGCCAAGTCCATAACGAATGGCTCTTTAAAAATGGCACATATTCAACCCCTTGGTGAACGCAGTTAAAAAAAATATTTTTTCAAAAACTGTGCCAAAGTAGACATTTTTTGTCACCTTACCTCACGAAAAGTGCAATAGTGATCAAAAAGTTGTATGCACCCCAAAATGGTACCAATAAAATCATCACCACATCCCGAAAAACACAAGCCCCCACATAAGACAATTGCCATAAAAATTAAAAAATATATATGGCTTTCAGAAAATGGACACTCACAAACAGGATTTTATTGTATAAAACTGAAATAAGTAAAAAAAACAATAGACATATTAAGTCTTGCTGATCTACCCACTCAGGTGATTGCTGTTTAAAAAAAAAAAAACTGTGCCAAAATCACAATTTTTTATCGCCTAGTCCCAAAAAAGTGTAATATTGAATGATCAAAAATCATATATACCCAGAAATAAAAACATCAGCTCTTCCTGCAAAAATCGAGCCCGTATACAAGACAATCGGCATTAAAGTAATAGAAATGTAGACACAAGAATATGATTTTTGTTTTCAAAAATGCTGGTATTGTTGTGTCCATATCTACATGATCTATAAATACAACACATGATCTATCCTGTCCAGTAGAACTCCGTAAAAATATATATATATATATTAAAAACAGTGGCACAACAGCCATTTTGTTGTTACCTTGCCTCACGAAAAGTGTAATATCGAGCAATCAAAAAGCATATGTACCCCAAAATATCACCAATACAACTGTTACCTGTTATCCTGTAGTTTCCAAAATGGAGTCACTTCTGCTGTAAGGGTGCATCAGGGGATCTTCAAATATGACATGACAACTTAAAATTATCCCAGTGAAATCTGTGCGCCCATACAGCAGTTTACGACCACATATGGGGTGTTTCTGTAAACTACAGAATTAGGGTAATAAATATTGAGTTTTGTTTGGCTGTTAACCTTGCTGTGTTACAGGGAAAAAAAATAAAAATCAATAAAAATGGAAAATCTGTAAGCCGTGTATCGGGGTGGGCTCCCCAGGATACAGCAAAGTCACAGACAAGGAAAGCGACACAGACACCGGCTTTTGCAAACAAAAACTTATTTACTGAAACACAGCAATACGTCAACCTACAGCTCTAAAATACATTTAGCATGAAATAAAGTTACATATACTCAGCCTGCAGCTGAGACCCCTGTGTTGCACAACACGGCGCTCTCTAATGGTAGCCAGAACAATTTACCTACTGTGAGCAGAGTTAACACTTCCTCGCCATACCTGTTATTACGCTAAAGTACAGGAACGATTGTTTTTGTTTTTTAATAGGCTTTATTTGTAGACTTTTATAAGGAAGTACAAAACAGAGAGAAAAAAGACAAAAACACCCCGAGCACAATCAACCCATACAGTCAAGTGTGGCATAGATCCAAATGCGACAAATTATCAGCTCCACCAGACCAAAGAGCATTATAAAGGAGTATACAATATAGAAATAAACTTAGTCAAGATACAAACCGCGCTGGAGTACATGAAAGACAGCCATTCACACGCACAGTCAGGCATCTGAGCGGTCCGGCTCCCCCTCAGTGAATACTATCAAACAGTAGCCTGGGCCTTTACCCAGTTACCCCATATCTTATCAAATCGGTCAGGCACCCCTCTTGCTGCATAAGTTAATTTGTACATCTGGAGATTTGAGTTAATGAGTTGAATCCACTCCGCCTTGGTTGGTAGTTTAGGAGGCTTCCAATTAAGGAGAATTACCTTCCTGGCATAGAACATCAGTAGTCTAAGAATTTTCCTACCATACCTTGTAGGTTCCACCTCCCCTACCAGCCCCAACAGACACACCGCAGGCAAACAGAGCCCAGGAAGGCCCAGAGTGGTATTGATAAAGCGACAAATTTCTCCCCAGAACCTCTGTATGGAAGGACACAACCACACCATATGATAAAGTGACCCTCTCCGCTCTCCACACCGCGTACACTCCGGAGTAGACAATTGACGCATGTAATATAGTCTCACGGGTGTCAAGTATGATCTATGGATCCACTTAACCTGAATTAATTGATCTCGAGCACTGATGACGGAGGAACGCCATGTAGACTGAAGCTCATCCAGGTGAGAGGACTCCAGCTCCGGGATGTCCACGGTCCAACGCTCAAAGGATCGCCGGAGCGGGGACTCCCTCTGCAACATAAGTTCCCCGTAAAAGGAGGAGATAGGCTTGATCGGCTGCACTCGCCTAGCAATCTTCTCCAGCGGACCGCAGTCCAACCGGAGTGAAAGAGATGGAAATTGAGCTGTACAAGCATGTCTCAGTTGGAGGTAGCGGTAAAAATCCACACGAGCAAGCGAAAACTCATTCCGTAGGCTCTCAAGCGATCGAAAGACCCCCATCTTGAAAGAGGTGTGTAAGGTACTTGATCCCTTTTGTGGCCAAAATTCATATCCATCGAGACTCACTAGTTCCCTAAGATGCTTGTTTCGCCACAGGGGATATATGGAGACCATACATCTCCGGTGGGAGTTAGGGAGTGCACCGCCACACACCTCTTCCATGCCTCAATCACAACGGACATAGCCTCTGTGCAGCAATGTGTCGCAGACGTCCCCCTCCTCTATAGACCATATTCGACAGGGCCTCATAAGAACCTGCCAAGGCAGCCTCCAGGACCACAGCGGGGTTATTAGCATCCTCCTTGATCCACCAAGACGCATAGACTAAAAGCGAGGCAGTATAGTAAGTATGCATACCGGAAGCCTCAAACCCCCATGGGAAAAGTGAGCTTTCAGCGTGTTCCTCGCCAATCTGGGGGCCTGGTGTCTCCACAGAAAGCCAGCTAATTGTCTGTCAAGAGACACAAAGTGCGACCTCGAATTCTAATTGGTGCAGCCCTATAAATATATAGCAATTTAGGTAGCAAAACCATTTTTATAATATTGATCCTACCTACCAGCGACAGAGGCAGGTTCTCCCATGCCTCCAGTTTTAGGGTAATATATTCCATAGTAGGGACAACATTCAGTCTGTAAAATTGTTTGGGATCTCTGTGAATCACGAATTCCCAAGTACATAAAGCTGTCAACTACTGTCAGCGGTGACATTGGGGACAAAGTATCCTTACCTTCCTCGTCAATAAAACACAAACTGGACTTTGACCAATTGACTCTAAGTCCCGCATATTTGCCGAACACATCCACCATATCTAGAAGCGCTTCTAATGAAGGGCCCGCATCCGCCAGGTACACTAACATGTCATCTGCGAATAGAGACAGTTTTTCTTGGATCCCGCTATCGTCCAACCCTCTATAAGTACACTGTTATTGATCAACTGGGTAAGGGTTCCATGACGATGGCAAATAGTAAGGGCGACAGCGGGCAACCCTGTCTCGTTCCCCTATATAGACGAAAGGAGAGGACAAGTAACCATTGACTCGCACACGGGCCGTTGGGGCCTCGTACAACAACTGGACCCATTTGATGAAAGACGGGGGGGAAGTGCATTCATCTCAGGGTTTCACATATAAACAACCACTCTACCGAATCAAATGCCTTCTCATTATCCAGGGAGGCTACTGCCCGCGCTCCAAGCGTTATCATGGCTAACTTGTAAATTGGTAAACAACCTCCTCAGGTTGATGTCCATCGTTTTGCCCGGCATAAAGCCCGACTGGTCCGGGTCTATGATGGACAAAACAACCTCCCCAATCTCCTAGCCAGTATCTTAGCTAGTATTTTCGCATCTGTATTTAGGAGAGAGATTGGCCTAAAGAACTGCACTGGTCCATAGGTTTCCCGGGTTTATGGATAACTACAATAATAGCCTCCATAAAAGAGGGGGGCAAGCCATCGGTGTCAAAGGTATAATGGAACAACTTAGCCAACCGAGCACAGTGATTGTCCACATCCAACTTGTACCATTCTGCGGGAACCCATCCGGACCAGGTGTCTTCCCCACTGCCATATCCTCAATCGCCTGCTTAATCTCCCTCTCCTCTATAGGACCATCTAGAAAATTTCTATCCTCCCTGGACAGAACAGAGATATTAACTGCTTGCAAGAAGTCCCTCACCTCGCTCGGCGCAACCTGGGTTCTGGAAGTGTAGAGATCAGAATAATAGCGAGCAAAGTGGGCACATATTTCGTCAGGTCGGCACCATCGCTTCCCATCCGTTCCCAGAATAGAGGGAACTACCGTGTGGGACATTTCAGTCCTAGATAGGAAGCGAGGGCCCGTCCATTCTTGTCCCCATCCGAAAAACCACCTGTCTCTGGTACAGCAACCTCTTCTGGGTATACTCCAGCAAATGCAGCCGTAGCTTCCGTTACGCCTGTTCCCACTCCACCCTATTTTCTTCTGTAGAATTCCGAATATAAGTGTTTTCAGTAACAGTCACATCTGTCTCAAGTCGCGTCTTAGTCACATTCAGCTCTTTGCGGTGCGTAGCGATGGCATGTATGAAGGAGCCTCTCATGACCGCCTTAAAGGCCTCCCACTCAAGAATTGTTAGAAGAGCCCTCATTGTTCACCCAATAATCTAAGGCTGCCTGTTGAACCACCCACGTTACCGGGAGGACCTCCAACCATTTAGTAGCCAACCGCCACAGCTTATCAGGGCGCATCGGTTGAGTGAGCGAGACCATCAATGGGGCATGGTCGGAGATACCTCTCGGCAAGTACTCCACAGCAGTCAAGAGGGCAGCAAATCCCTGCTAATAAACAGCAAGTCAATACGGGACGATGAATAGCAGGAATAAGTGCGGTCACTCGGATGCAGATACCTCCAGCCCTCCGTCAGGTCATAAGCCTCAGCCCAGTGTCGAAGT
Source organism: Bufotes viridis (assembly GCA_033119425.1). NCBI lineage: Eukaryota > Metazoa > Chordata > Amphibia > Anura > Bufonidae > Bufotes > Bufotes viridis. The sequence continues at coordinate 80,377,997 of CM065596.1, forward strand.
GAGTTGCTATGAGTAGACTGGGGATGAAGTCTATCCGCCTCCGGGTATAAAACCGCATTGAAGTCCCCTAAAATAATTACCGAGGCAGTCGGCAGAGTCGCCACCACCCTCATCACCTCACCGAACACCATGCTACGGAATGGAGGAGGGATATAAAGACCCACTATAATATAGTCAACATTTCTCACTGATGCATAAACAATTACAAACCTACCAGAGGCATCCGTGTGGACTGAGTGCAGATGAAAAGGAAGTGATCTAGTCACTAACACTGAGACGCCTCTGGCATGTGAAGTAAAGGTAGCATGGTGCGTGGAACCCACCCAAGGTTTTCTCAGTGCCAGCAGCTTGCGACCCACCAGGTGAGTCTCCTGCAGTACAACCACATCTGGATGGAGGCCCTTAAGATAATTAAACACAAGAGATCGTTTAATTTGGTCATTGAGCCCCTAACATTCCAGGAGATAACCCGAAGGGTAGCCATCATGGAGGAAATCTATTGACATAATCCAGAGGAGACCAAAACCGCCCAGACCATTCACAGCCACACACACACCAGAACAAAACAGGAACGATTGTTTGGGTTGTAATGTACAGGCTAGCCCGCGGAGTAACACAGGAGATTACAATCTTATTAGCCTATACAGTGTTTTCCCTCCCAAATCTAGTATTGTGGCACGTGCCTAATATATTACTCCCGATAAACATTCTGGGATGACTGAAAATATGGTGAAGTCCTTTTTGCTCTCTGGAGCGAACCACAACTTTAACTGTTAAGTCCTTATAATGAATGATCCACAATATGCAAAGCCTGCCACACACAGACCCTAACTATCTAGCTAATTGCAGGTCCAAACTCAGTCTCTGATACTTCAGGCGCCACTCTTACAATGTGATACGTGCACGATTTTAGTGACCCGGGTCTGCTGTCTCCATTGATAATTTGAAACGAACAGTCTTTCAATCAAGCGTGCGGTACCACAGAACAGGTAATCCGTTCCTCAGCTCTCAGCAGTATTCCTGGCAGGTGTCCTCTCTCCTGGTCAGCCTCTGTATCCTGGACTCGATCAGCTCCCTTTGGCTGTGGTACTGGTCACAAAAGAACACGTCCAAGCACTTGGATGTGGAGAGATTCACCTCAGCCTGTCTTTCTCTCTCCTCACAAAATGGCGACCACTTCCTGCCTTCTCTGCAGCTTGTTAACCACACCTCCCATGCATATTGTAATCCGAGCAGAGAGTGAGCTGTGAGCTGTGCATGTGAAACAGTGACCTCTTGTGGCTAAACAATAAAACAACAGTCTAGAACTTAAATGGAACAGTATTCATGCAATGAAAGCTGCTTCTTAATCTCACAAATCTGCAAAAAAGTGAAATTTTGAAATTTAACCTCCATTTTCCATGAATTGTTATGGAACGCCTGAAAGGTTGACAAAGGTTGTTAAATCAGTTTTGAATAAGTTGAGGGGAGAAGGATGTAAAAGGGAGTCATTTATGGGTGATTTCTACTATGTAAGCCGCACAAAATGACTTTTGACTAATGTGTCACGAGAAAACAATCTCAGAATGGCTTGGATAAGTAAAAGCATCCCAGAGGTATTAGCACATAAAGTGTACAGTGTTCATTTTAGGACATGGTCAAATATCATAGTCAGAGTATCAAAATAATGCCAGTGTGACACCTGACCCTGACTCCTGACCCTGACTGACACCTGGCACTGACACCGACACCTGACACCGACACCGACAACTGACAACTGAGTTTGGCTTATGCTCTTCATAGGTAAGGATCAAAGTGAGAATAAGTTATAGATATACTGTGCATTTGTATGCAAAATCACATAGATGAATAAAATCCCAGACTAACACTAAGCAAGCTTATAGCTCAGTGGTAATACTCTTGCCTTATGCCTGGTGGTCCTGGGTTCAAGACCCCTTTCAACCTCTGAAAATTAGATTTTTATTAAGCCCTAGATACGAGGCAAAAAACAAGTCATGTGTGACGCTGATGTCTGACTACTGACTTACTCAGGCGTCAGCCTCGCAATGAATTTTAAGTTCATTCTACATTTAATATACTGAATCACATAAATGAACAAAATCCTTTAACTCACCGTCTGAATAAATAGCTCAGTGCTTTAGCTGTTTGCCTACGATGCTGTGTTCTTGGGTTTAAGACCCTGACATTTTTTATATTTTATTGAGCCCTAGAAAAGAGACAAATTCAAGTCATGTGTGATGCTGATATCTGACTACTCACTTAGTCTGGCGTCAGCCTCGCTAATGAATTTTAGGTTCATTTTACTTTTAATGTACTGAATCACATAGATGAATAAAATCCCAGGCTAACATGAAGCAAGCTTATAGCTCAGTGGTAGTGTGCTTGCCTTATGTACAGTGGTCCTGGGTTTGAGACCCCTTTCAATTCTCTAAAAATGAAACATTTTATTAAGCCCTACATATGAGGCAAGTTCAAGTCATGTGTGACGCTGATGTCTGACTACTGGCTAAGTCAAATTTTTTTTACATAAAAACAGATGAATGAACCTAAAAGTAATTGCGAGGCTGACGCCTGACTAAGTCACTAGTCAGACATCAGCGTCACACATGACTTGAATTTGCTGACAGGTCCTCCATCATATCAACAATCTTAGGCTGCCCTCGCTCATGATGTTTTAGAGGGTCAGCTTTGCAGGCCCTCGCATATAATGCTTTACAGGGTCAGCTCACCTGCAGCCCCTACATATAATGATTAACAGGGTCAGCTCACCTGCAGGCCCTCGCAGTTCATGTTTTTAGGTTCAGATCACCTGCAGGCCCTCACATATAATGTTTTGGAGGGTCAGCTCACATGCGAGGCTCTCACATATAATTTTTTAGAGGGTCAGCTAACCTGCAGGCCCTCACATATAATGTTTAACAGGGTCAGCTCACCTGCAGGCCCTCAAATATAATGTTTTACAGGGTCAGCTACCCTGAAGGCAGTCACAAATTATGTTTTAGTGGGTCAGCTGACCTGAAGGCACTCACAAATGATGTTTTAAAGGGTCAGCTATCCGGAAGGCCCTTCCAAATAATGTTTTTGAGGGTTAGAGCGTACCTGGAGGCCCTATGCTACATTCTTTTACTCAGTTTCATCATGCCCAGGGGCACAGCCTCTGCGTGCACCATCAGCATCACTTCCACAGCCGTTACTGGCCGCCTTCTTAATATTAAATGTTATATACGCTTAATGGGTAGGTATACACGTAGAATAGCGTAGGATTTGTAAGTGTATGCGCCTAATAAATTAAAAGGTATTTGGGATGCGCACACATTACACAGGGGATGTAGACCTGATAATGCCACAGACTAACATACACCATCTACGGATAAAAGTACAGTATATGTCAGTAATATGCATTAAACGCACACACAGTAAATCTGGCATAAATTATTTAAATTTCACCCCTAGAAACTCAGGATAGCAATCACTATATTTTATTAAGGGTTAAATACAATTTCCAAAATAGCATTCCCCTAAATCTGGTGTTCCAGCTTTTGCTAGACAAGTGTAATACTGTCTGCTGTCTGGCAAAGGATAGATTATTTTCTGTGGTGAATTTCAATTGCCAAAATAGCAATCCCCTAAATCTGGTGTCCCAGCAGTGGCTGGCAAAGAATAATAATGTCCGGCAAAGGATATATTTTGTTCTGGGGTGAAAATCAATAGCCAAAATAGCAATACCATAAATCAGTGGTTTCAGATGTGGCTGGAAAAGTATAATAGTGTCCGGCAAAACATATATTTTGTTCTGAGGGGAAATTCAATTGCGAAAATAGCAATATCCTGAATCTGGTGTCCCAGCACTGGCTGGCAAAGTACAATAGTGTCCGCCAAAACATATATTTTGTTCTGGGGTGAAATTCAATTGCGAAAATAGCAATATCCTGAATCTGGTGTCCCAGCACTGGCTGGCAAAGAATAATAGTGTCCGCCAAAACATATATTTTGTTCTGGGGTAAAATTAATTTGCCAAAATAGCAATACCCTGAATCTGGTGTCCCAGCACTGGCTGGCAAAGTATAATAGTGTCCGCCAAAACATATATTTTGTTCTGGGGTGAAATTCAATTGCCAAAATAGCAATACCCTGAATCTTGTGTCCCAGCACTGGCTGGCAAAGTATAATAGTGTCCGCCAAAACATATATTTTGTTCTGGGGTGAAATTCAATTGCCAAAATAGCAATAGCCTGAATCTGGTGTCCCAGCACTGGCTGGAAAAGTATAATAGTGTCCGCCAAAACATATATTTTGTTCTGGGGTGAAATTCAATTGCCAAAATAGCAATACCCTGAATCTGGTGTCCAAGCACTGGCTGGCAAAGTATAATAGTGTCCGCCAAAACATATATTTTGTTCTGGGGTGAAATTCAATTGCCAAAATAGCAATTCCCTGAATCTGGTGTTCCAGCAGATGCAGGTCTAGTTTAAATCTGTCCGTAACAGGGTATATTTTGTTCTGGGGTGAAATTCATTTGCCAAAATAGCAATACCCTGAATCTGGTGTTCCAGCAGCTTGCAGGCCTAGTTTAAATCTGACCGTAACAGGGTATATTTTGTTCTGGGGTAAAATTCACTTGCCAAAATAGCAATACCCTGAATCTGGTGTCCCAACACTGGCTGGCAAAGTATAATAGTGTTCGCCAAAACATATATTTTGTTCTGGGGTGAAATTCAATTGCCAAAATAGCAATACCTCTGAATCTTGTGTCCCAGCACTGGCTGGCAAAGTATAATAGTGTCCGCCAAAACATATATTTTGTTCTGGGGTGAAATTCAATTGCCAAAATAGCAATAGCCTGAATCTGGTGTCCCAGCACTGGCTGGAAAAGTATAATAGTGTCCGCCAAAACATATATTTTGTTCTGGGGTGAAATTCAATTGCCAAAATAGCAATACCCTGAATCTGGTGTCCAAGCACTGGCTGGCAAAGTATAATAGTGTCCGCCAAAACATATATTTTGTTCTGGGGTGAAATTCAATTGCCAAAATAGCAATTCCCTGAATCTGGTGTTCCAGCAGATGCAGGTCTAGTTTAAATCTGTCCGTAACAGGGTATATTTTGTTCTGGGGTGAAATTCATTTGCCAAAATAGCAATACCCTGAATCTGGTGTTCCAGCAGTTGCAGGCCTAGTTTAAATCTGACCGTAACAGGGTATATTTTGTTCTGGGGTAAAATTCACTTGCCAAAATAGCAATACCCTGAATCTGGTGTCCCAACACTGGCTGGCAAAGTATAATAGTGTCCGCCAAAACATATATTTTGTTCTGGGGTGAAATTCAATTGCCAAAATAGCAATACCCTGAATCTTGTGTCCCAGCACTGGCTGGCAAAGTATAATAGTGTCCGCCAAAACATATATTTTGTTCTGGGGTGAAATTCAATTGCCAAAATAGCAATAGCCTGAATCTGGTGTCCCAGCACTGGCTGGAAAAGTATAATAGTGTCCGCCAAAACATATATTTTGTTCTGGGGTGAAATTCAATTGCCAAAATAGCAATACCCTGAATCTGGTGTCCAAGCACTGGCTGGCAAAGTATAATAGTGTCCGCCAAAACATATATTTTGTTCTGGGGTGAAATTCAATTGCCAAAATAGCAATTCCCTGAATCTGGTGTTCCAGCAGATGCAGGTCTAGTTTAAATCTGTCCGTAACAGGGTATATTTTGTTCTGGGGTGAAATTCATTTGCCAAAATAGCAATACCCTGAATCTGGTGTTCCAGCAGTTGCAGGCCTAGTTTAAATCTGACCGTAACAGGGTATATTTTGTTCTGGGGTAAAATTCACTTGCCAAAATAGCAAAACCCTGAATCTGGTGTCCCAACACTGGCTGGCAAAGTATAATAGTGTCCGCCAAAACATATATTTTGTTCTGGGGTAAAATTAATTTGCCAAAATAGCAATACCTCTGAATCTGGTGTCCCAGCACTGGCTGGCAA
>CM065596.1:81031389-81065955 GCA_033119425.1 Bufotes viridis
CGGAGAAGGCCACTGTCAGTTATTTCGGCCCAGCACCCAGACAGATGAGAGAGGTCCCACAGCAAGGAATCATGCGTCATATCAACCACCACCGGAGAAGGCCACTCTCAGTTATTTCGGCCCCACCACCCAGACAGAGGAGAGGTTCATTCAACTTTGGGTTGCACCGCAAGATCATGGTAAAGTAAAAAAAATGAGGATTCAATAAAGAAGTGCCCCGGAGTACAAGAATACATGGTTTAGGGGGAGGCAGTTATAAATGCACAAGGGAGGCACAGGTCCTGTGGGATCCATGCCTGGTTCATCTTTATGAACTTCAGCTTGTCCACGTTGGCTGTGGACAGGCGGATGCGTTTGTCAATAATGACTCCCCCTGCCGTGCTGAATACACGTTCAGACAAAACGCTGGCCGCCGGGCAGGCCATCACCTCCAAGGCATAAAATGCTAACTCTGGCCACGTGGACAATTTGGAGACCCAGAAGTTGAATGAGGCCCAACCATCAGTCAGTACGTGGAGGGGTGTGCAGACGTACTGTTCAACCATGTTAGTGAAATGCTGCCTCCTGCTAACACGTTCCTTATCAGGGTGGTGGTGCAGTTAGCTGTGGCGTGGAGACAAAACTTTTCCACACTTCTGCCATGCTAACCCTGCCCTCAGAGGAGCTGGCCGTGACACAGCTGCGTTGGCGACCTCTTGCTCCTCCTCTTCCTTCGCCTTGGGCTTCCACCTATTCCCCTGTGACATTTGGGAATGCTCTCAGGAGCGCGTCTACCATTGTGCGCTTGTACTCGCGCATCTTCCTATCACGCTCCAGTGCAGGAAGTAAGGTGGGCAAATTGTCTTTGTACAGGGGATCCAGCAGGGTGGCAACCCAATAGTCCGCACACGTTTAAATGTGGGAAACTCTGCTGTCGTTGTGCAGGCACTTGCAGCATGTAGTCGCTCATGTGTGCCCGGCTGCCCAGAGGTAAGGACAAGCTGTCCTCTGTGGGAGGCGTATAGTCATCGTCCTCCATATCCCCTCAGCCACGCACCAGTGATGAGCCTGAGCTGTGTTGGGTGCCACCCCGCTGTGAACCTGCTTCATCCTCATCCTCCTCCACCTCCTCCTCATCCTCCTCGTCCTCCAGTAGTGGGCCCTGGCTGGCCACATTTGTACCTGGCCTCTGCTGTTGCAAAAAAACTCCCTCTGAGCTACTTCTAACAGACTGGCATGAAAGTGCTAAAAATGACCCCTCATCCTCCTCCTCCTGGGCCACCTCCTCTTCCATCATCACCCTAAGCTTTTTTTCAAGGAGACATAGAAGTGGTATTGTAACGCTGATAACGGTGTCATCGCCACTGGCCATGTTGGTGGAGTACTCGAAACAGCGCAACAAGGCACACAGGTCTCGCATGGAGGCCCAATCATTGGTGTTGAAGTGGTGCTGTTCCGCAGTGCGAATGATGCGTTCGTGCTACAGCTGAAACTCCACTATGGCCTGCTGCTGCTCACAGTCTCTCCAGCATGTGCAAGGTGGAGTTACACCTAGTGGGAATGTCGCATATGAGGCGGTGAGCGGGAAGGCCAAAGTTCCGGTTTAGCGCAGCGGCAGGATGTGAACGCCGGAACCGCGCACAGACAGCCCGCACTTTATGCAGCAGCTCTGACATGTCGGGGTAGTTGTGAATGAACTTCTGCACCATTAAATTCAGCACATGCGATAGGAAAGGGATGTGCGTCAAACCGGCTAGTCCCAGAGCTGCGACGAGATTTCGCCCATTATCGCACACCACCAGGCCGGGCTTGAGGCCCACCTCTGCCTTCGCCCACCGGCAGAAACCACTCGTCGGTCTGTTGTTCAATACCCCGCCACAACTCCTGCGCGGTGTGGGGCCTGTCCCCCAAACATATGAGTTTCAGAATGGCCTGCTGACGTTTACCCTGGGCTGTGCTGAAGTTGGTGGTGAAGGTGTGTGGCTGACTGGATGAGCTGGTGGAAGCAGAGGAGGAGGAAGCCGAGTAGGAGGCTACAGGAGGCAAAGAATGATGCTCTGCGATCCTTGGCTGCGGAAGGACGTGCGCCAAGGAACTCTCCGCCTGGGGTTCAGCCGCCACTACTTTTACCCAGTGTGCAGTTAGGGAGATATAGCGTCCCTGAACGTGCTTACTGGTCCACGTATCTGTGGTTAGGTGGACCTTGCCACAGATGGCGTTGCGCAGTGCACACTTGATTTTATCGGATACTTGGTTGTGCAGGGAAGGCACGGCTGTCTTGGAGAAAAAGTGGCGGCTGGGAACAACATACTGTGGGACAGCCATGGACATCAGCTGTTTGAAGCTGTCTGTGTCCACCAGCCTGAATGACAGCATTTCAAAGGCCAGAAGTTTAGAAATGCTGGCATTCAGGCCCAGGGCTCGAGGGTGGCTAGGTGGGAATTTACACTTTCTCTCCAAGGTTTGTGAGATGGAGAGCTGAACGCTGCCGTGTGACATGGTGGAGATGCTTGGTGACGCAGGTGGTGTTGTCGGTGGCACATCCTCTGTTTGGTGGGCGGCAGGTGCCAACTTTCCTCGCGAGGCGGAGGAAGAGGCTGAGGCAGCAGCAGAAGAGGGAGCAGGGGGAGCCAGAGTGAGTTCCTTGCTTTTAAGGTGTTTACTCCACTGCAGTTCATGCTTTGCATGTAGATGCCTGGTCATGCAGGTTGTGCTAAGGTTCAGAACGTTAATGCCTCACTTCAGGCTCTGATGGCACAGCGTGCAAACCACTCGGGTCTTGTCGTCAGCACATTGTTTAAAGAAGTGCCATGCCAGGGAACCCCTTGAAGCTGCCTTTGGGGTGCTCAGTCCCTGGTGGCGGTGGCCAGTAGCAAGTGAACTCTCTTGGAGGCGGCTGTTCTGCTTTTGCCCCCTGCTCTCTCTTTTGCTACGCTGTTGGCTCGGTCTCACCACTGCCTCTTCCTCTGAACTATGAAAGTCAGTGGCACGACCTTCATTCCATGTGGGGTCTAGGACCTCATCGTCCCCTGCATCGTCTTCCACACAGTCTTCCTCCCTGACCTCCTGTTCGGTCTGCACACAGCAGAAAGACGCAGCAGTTGGCACCTGTGTTTCGTCATCATCAGAGACGTGCGGACTCTGATGAGGTGGTATTCCCATGTCCTCATCATCAGGAAACAAAAGTGGTTGTGCATCAGTGCATTCTATGTCTTCCACCACTGGGGAAGGGCTAGGTGGATTCGCTTGGGAAACCCTGCCAGCAGAGTCTTCAAACAGCATAAAAGACTGCTGCATAACTTGAGGCTCAGACAGTTTCCCTGATATGCATGGGAGTGATGTGACAGACTGATGGGCTTAGTTTTCAGGTGCCACCTGTGCGCTTTCTGCAGAAGACTGGGTGGGAGATAATGTTGTGAACATGCTGGATCCACTGTCGGCCACCCAATTGACTAGCGCCTGTACCTGCTCAGGCCTTACTATCCTTAGAACGGCATTGGGGCCCATCAAATATCGCTGTAAATTCTGGCGGGTACTGGAACCTGAGGTAGTTGGTTCACTAGGACGTGTGGCTGTGGCAGAATGGCCACGTCCTCTCCCAGCACAAGAGGGTACACTAACACCACCACGACCGCGTCCGCGTCCCTTACTAGATGTTTTCCTCATTGTTACCGTTCCCCAAGCACCACAATAAGAAAAAAAATATTTGGCCCAATGTATTGATTTCAAATTCAGGCCTTTTTTTACAGGCACCTAACACTATCTGCCTATTTATTTATGTAGCGTATTACACTAACCCAGGCACAGCAATAACCACTGATTTAGGGGAATATCTCTTTTAGGGCTAGTATTTAGGCCCTGGATGAAAGGTATCCTTTTATGGACAGATTTACAATTGGCCTGCAACAGCTCGAACACCAGATTCAGGGTATTGCTATTTTGGCAATTGAATTTAACCCCAGAACAAAATATATGTTTTGTCGGACACTATGAAACTTGGCCTGCAACAGCTGGGACACCAGATTCAGGGTATTGCTATTTTGGCAATTGAATTTCACCCCAGAACAAAATATATGTTTTGGCGGACACTATTATACTTTGCCAGCCACAGCTGAAACCACTGATTTATGGTATTGCAATTTTGGCAATTGAATTTCACCCCAGAACAAAATATATGTTTTGGCGGACACTATTATACTTTGCCAGCCACCGCTGAAACCACTGATTTATGGTATTGCTATTTTGGCAATTTAATTTCACCCCAGAACAAAATATATGTTTTGGCGGACACTATGAATCTTGGCCTTCAACAGCTGTGACACCAGATTCAGGGTATTGCTATTTTGGCAATTGAATTTCACCCCAGAACAAAATATATGTTTTGGCGGACACTATTATACTTTGCCAGCCACAGCTGAAACCACTGATATATGGTATTGCTATTTTGGCAATTGAATTTCACCCCAGAACAAAATATATATTTTGGCGGACACTATTATACTTTGCCAGCCACCGCTGAAACCACTGATTTATGGTATTGCTATTTTGGCAATTTAATTTCACCCCAGAACAAAATATATGTTTTGGCGGACACTATGAATCTTGGCCTGCAACAGCTGGGACACCAGATTCAGGGTATCGCTATTTTGGCAATCGAATTTCACCCCAGAACAAAATATATGTTTTGGCGGACACTATGAATCTTGGCCTGCAACAGCTGGGACACCAGATTCAGTGTATTGCTATTTTGGCAATTGAATTTCACCCCAGAACAAAATATATGTTTTGGCGGACACTATGAATCTTGGCCTGCAACAGCTGGGACACCAGATTCAGGGTATCGCTATTTTGGCAATCGAATTTCACCCCAGAACAAAATATATGTTTTGGCGGACACTATGAATCTTGGCCTGCAACAGCTGGGACACCAGATTCAGTGTATTGCTATTTTGGCAATTCAATTTCACCCCAGAACAAAATATATGTTTTGGGGGACACTATGAATCTTGGCCTGCAACAGCTGGGACACCAGATTCAGGGAATTGCTATTTTGGTAATTGAATTTCACCCCAGAACAAAATTTATGTTTTGGCGGACACTATTATATTTTGCCAGCCACAGCTGAAACCATTGATTTATGGTATTGCTATTTTGGCAATTGAATTTCACCCCAGAACAAAATATATGTTTTGGCGGACACTATTATATTTTGCCAGCCACAGCTGAAACCTCTGATTTATGGTATTGCTATTTTGGCTATTGAATTTCACCCCAGAACAAAATTTATGTTTTGGCGGACACTAAGAATCTTGGCCTGCAACAGCTGGGACATCAGATTCAGGGTATTGCTATTTTGGCAATTGAATTTCACCCAAGAACAAAATATATGTTTTGGCGGACACTATGAATCTTGGCCTGCAACAGCTGGGACACCAGATTCAGGGTATTGCTATTTTGGCAATTGAATTTCACCCCAGAACAAAATACCATATTTTCCGGCGTATAAGACGACTGGGCATATAAGACGACCCCCTACCTTTCCTGTTAAAATATGGGGTTTGGGCTATACTCGCCGTATAAGACTACCCCTCTTCCAACGCACACCAAATAAAAATTATACCGATAATCTGAGCATGAGAAAACCAATGTGAGCAGGGACAAGGGGCTGCTTCAGGAGCGACTGGCCGGGATGCAGCACACGGTGGCTCAGCGGGCGCCTGTCCCTCAAGCTGGAGAAGGACAGCTTCTCCAGTCCGGCTTGAAAGTAAAGAGGACCTTTCACTGGTCAAACAATTGTTGGATAAAGTGCAGGGAGATCCCTGGGCACCGCTCTACACATACATATCATTTTCTAACAATCGTTGGACCAGTGAAAGGTCCTCTTAAGTTTCAGCACGCAGTATACCGACGTATAAGACGACCCCCAACTTTTTAGAAGATTTTCATGTGTTAAAAAGTAGTCTTATACGCCAGAAAATTCAGTATATGTTTTGGCGGACACTATTATACTTTGCCAGCCACAGCTGAAACCACTGATTTATGGTATTGCTATTTTGGCAATTGAATTTCACCACATAAAATGATCTATCCTTTTCCAGACAGCAGACAGTATTACACTTGGCTTGCCACAGCTGGGACACCAGATTTAGGGGATTGCTATTTTGGCAATTGAATTCAACCCCTTAATAAAATATAGAAATTTCTATCCTGAGTTTCTAGGGGTGACAATAAGCACAGCCAAGCCCCTGATGTAGGATATAGCAAAAAAAAACACTAGTATTGATGGATTGATGGACTTGGTGGCAGCTTGTTCTGGTGCACCACAAGGCACAAAATGGCCGCCGATCACCCCAGAAAAAAGTGACAGAAAAACGCTCTGTGCAGCCTAAAAACCAGTGAGCAAGTAACTAGCAGAAGTTGAATCATTCACAGCTGTAGATCAATCACTTCATTAGGTGCTTTTGCTGACTTTTCCCTGCCTAATCTTGCCCTCACAGCAGCTGCATCTTCTCCCTACACTAATCAGAGCAGTGTGATGTGCTGCGCTACGTGACTCCAGCTTAAATAAAGGCTGGGTCACATGCTGCACTTGGCCAATCACAGCCATGCCATTAGTAGGCATGGCTGTGATGGGCTCTTAGGGCAAGATGTAAAACGCTAGCTGATTGGCTGCTGTGCAGAAATCGCGAAACAACGGACCCGAACCTGAACTTTTTTGAAAATTTCTCATTTGAAGTTCCACAGTCCAGTCCAGACTGCATCCATGCTTCTTTACTAGTCACTACAGGTGAGAGCTGCTTCTGTTGGTTTGCCTGAAAGCACTTACTAATGTATTGTTATTATCCATTTTGCTGCTTTTGGTGGCTGGATTAATTTTTCCATTATATTATACACTGCTAGTATCCATGGTTATGACCACCCTGCAATCCAGCATTGGTGGCCGTGCTTGCACACTTTATAAAAAAAAAAGAAAGAAAATAAAAGCATTGGCCTCTCTGGTGGCCGGGACTATAGGAAAGCACATAGGCCGGCGCTTTTTCCTATAGTGTGCAAGCACGGCCACCAATCCTGGATTTAAGGGTGGTCGTAACCATGGAAACATGACATGTATATTGTGATGGAAAAATGAGTCTATCAGCAAAGGAAGCAATACGGATAATAACAATACCTTAGTAAGTGCCTTGTATCAACTTTCTCTACTTGATAAATTCCATTTGCTGAAGTAAGACAACCCCTTTAAGTATAAATGGCCCAGCAGCTGAACTATATAAAAGTGCCTAAATATCACACCGCCTGTTCACAATGAGTCTTATGCACAATAAGTGTATGTATAACTGAACAAATGAATTATTAATGGTGCAACAGATTAACGAGGTACACACGCCTATATATTAGACTGGCTGTTTAGACTAAGTCTGATGCACAGTCAGCCTACAGTACGTATAGAACAGATTAAGAATGAATGGCACAGCAGTGGAACAAGATGCAGAGGGCGATTACACAGAGACGGCACTGACCCTGCACTGTCCCTGCAGTTTTACTATGCTCTCCCTACAGTGTTTGAAAACTCTCTCTACACTATCCCTGCATTGTCCCTAACCAACATTCTACAATTAAAAGATTGCTAAAACACTGTCCCTAGCACTTGTCACATTTCTCCTTATTCACAGTAAAATGGCGGAGACCAGGCGGTATTAGGCTTTTTATAGGGCTATAACATCACAGGGTATGGCTATCTGCTGATTGGCTGACTGCATAGCATTATGGGTCATATCATGTTCCCGGGCTTCTTACTTTCAATTTGTAACATGTGTCGTTGCCATTTTAGGAAAAAAAATGATTTGTTACTACAAAGCGAAAGGAAATGTGGATTTGTTGCAAATTGATGTTTTCCTGAAATTCAGATGAAAGTCAATTTGTTTCACTTTGATTTGCTCAACATTGCTGATGACCTATCCATAGTATAGATCATCAGCTAAAAAAAATCCCATAAAACCCCTTTAAATATGCTTCTCTATAAGTGGCCAGTTGCTATTCGGAGACTATACACATTTTAGTAGCTACTGTTGAACCTGTTTAATACTGTTGGAAAGGGCAATATCTCAGTAAATCAGAAAAGAAAGCGGCATCTACAGTGTCTTTGTTTGCGTTATGTCACATTACATTATATAAAAGCATCATGTCCACTCACTTATTGCCCACAATACACGTGGTTGAAGGGCAGGTTGGGCAATGAGAGAAAAAGGAAAGCTGTGAGGTGGAAGGGAAGTCAAACTCTACTTAAAGATGTTCACATCTGGCTTTTGTCCCACATTTAACATATTCACATGAAATATGAGTTAAATGGATGCCATATAGTGGAATCCATCACAATAGATGCAAAAAAAAAAAAGTATCCATTTAATGTATACTGTATGTTTTTTTGCTGGACTCTGCAGGGTGGAAAAGTGTAGTGTACTACACATTGACATCCTTTTTTCCCAACATATATTTTAAACATGGGGGAAAAAACATCACGTGAACACAACCTAATAGTGTTTCAGTATCTGAGTAGTCTGTTATATAGACTTTGAGCGTACCTCCCATGTGCTCTGGCGCCAAAACACTGTTGGCATACTGAGCAGTCTGTGAGAAGGAGACTTCGGTCATAGTGTGGAATTTTTACAACCCTTCTAGCCATTTTTTGTTATATTAAAATTCTACGCCTTTTATTTACATAAATGTTAAAATTATATTTAAAAATTGCAGTAGAACTAATTTGTTTATGGAATAACTGAAAAGTGTTGCTGATTCAAAAATATATCTGGCCTGCAGCTCCTGAAGAAACCTTTTAGTACGTATTGCTAAGCAAGTTAAACCGTTTTCTTGAACATATGGTATTTATGTGGGCCATCATTTTCAAAAATGACTAATCTCAAAAACAATTGAACAATCAAAAGTTAAACAGCACCACTGGTCTCCATATCAATCGAGATCCATACAGTGGCGGTGCCGGCAGTGTTGGGCCCTAGCCTCTGGGTCTCTTGTATACAAAATAAAAAAAGGAATACTGCTGTTTTTGTTTGATAAGAATTTAGCTATAATGAGCATTTATAAGCTGTCAGGAGTTCAGACACAGGAGCTACAGATTGAGACCGTAGGAGGCTAGAGTTAAATGGAAAAAAATATGTGTGTTAATCCTAGCAACCATGGTGGGGGGGGGGGGGTCGTGCAAGAGCACAGTTAAGGACATGTGGAAGTGACCACATGGATGAAGGGGGTGAGAGTCAGAAACAAGACTAGTGAGAAAGTCAGTTAAAAAGATTAAGGCAGAAGGGTTGATTGTAATATAGGGACAGCCATATAGAAAGGATATAGAGTTATCTAAAAAGAGACATGGCCATCCAAGTGCGGCAGAGACAGAGAAATGAAGTCCCTGAGCGACCGAGATGACCTGTGAGAAGTGAAAATTATCATAATATTGCACAGCATATCGGTCACTATCTAGTGGTTCCTCTGAGATTTCTATTATTTGTTTAAGTGGATATAACTCATTATTGTAAAGATGAAGTTAAAAGAAAACAAAATTTCATCTTTGTAATGCAATTTTGTCTGTGTCTTTAAATGTACCACTGTGTCAAGCAGAAAGAAATGGTTTGCATATAAACTGAACATTTTGGCTGTAGTTTGAAAACTGTTGACAATTTTTCATAAAGACCAACTGAAAAACATATTTTAGCACACAATGAGTAAAATGCAATGATAAACAAATTAACTCAAACGTGTCCTTAGCTTTTTAACTGCAGCTTAGTCCAATTCAAATGGGACGAGGTACAGTACAGACACAGCACTAACATGTAGAGTCTCTGGGGCTTATATATGATCGATAATATGTCTGCTTTCTGGTCTACAAAAGTCACAGATGACATTTTTCCTCCTTTTTCTGCTACTTTTTGCAATTTTTTTCAATATTTTGATATTTTTAGCAATTCTGCAAGAGTTCCATTTTTTCTACAAAAACTTCAGATGAGACCGGGATTATGGCACATTTATTATGTGTGACTTTTCAAAATGTCACAAAAATGTTGCATCTTACTCCATGCAAACCCCTAGTCTACATTTACACCTAAAGGTGTAAACCAAATGCACTCACGCCACATACTGTATATTATTAAGGTGCACTATTTCATAAATTTGATGAAGGCACACAAAGCAAAGTCAGACTTAAAACTGACATAAAAATAACCTTAAATGATAAATGAGCCACTCTGTGTCTACATAAACAAGGGGTTGTGATTGCAGGAGTGATGGGCTAAGGTAAGCTTTTACTTTAAAAAATGTATTTTGACCTCACTTTTTATATGACGACTATACTGTAAGTAGAAAAATCATAGCTATTGGGCTAACATATTAACGACTTACTTTTTATGCAGCTGTTACATGTGATGCAATCAGTCCTCATCAGCATGGATCATTTACATGCAATCATCCGTGGGCTGTTAATAGCTTTGGCTCCACTTGTGAATTCACTTGCTCAGAAGGATGGAAAATAAAGGGTTCTATTAAAACAACATGTAGCTCTATAGGCCAATGGACAGAAGACCCACCTGAATGTGAAGGTATATTGAAGTTTATTTTTATATACAGAAGGTCAAAAATTTGTTATTATGAGAAATATAATCCTCATGAAGCAGATCTGTGTACTTTCAAAATATAGTGCAATAAGTTCACTTCTCCTGACATGTGTGTTTAAAAGTATATTCCAGTTTTTAGAAGTTATCTCTATTCATAGGATAGAGGATAACTATTAGATTGGTGGGGGTCCTACCAGTGGAACCCCCAATGATCATGAGAACGGGAGCCTGATACTCACTGTGGCCCCCCTGAAATGAACGGAGCAGCCGTTCAGGCATGCGCCCTGCCGCTCCATTTCTATAGGAATTCCTGAGATAGCCACACTATTCATTTTAGAGGGGCAGCAGAGGGTAAGGGGCCCCCGTTCTCGTGATACCCCTTTAAACAAACATGTTAGGAAAAGTGAACTTATTGCACTATATTTTGAAAGTACACTGATCTGCTTCATGAGGATCATATTTCTCATAAAAACAAATGTTAATATTAAATTACCTTGACAGTGTTTGAACACCCATTGATCTAATAGTTATACCCTATCCTTTGGATAGGGGATAACATCTAACAACCGGCATACCCCTTTAAGTAACTACTTGCATCCACATGTATTAACAATCCTGGAGCATTTATTCATATACCTCTATGTTGTGCCATTCCTCTGTTATTTTAATAGAAGTTTAAGCATGATTTTCCAGCAGTCTGCAATAAAGGTTCAACTGTTACTACTTGAGGGTGTGTACCTGAATATTCGGCACTGGCAGGAATTTTTAGACAGTGTCTGACTGTGCAGTGAAACTAGGGCAGTGCAGTGACTGGAGGGAGCACCATTTCATCCCTTGGGGTACTCCAGTCTGGTAATAGTTGGGGTACACATGATGGTAGATGACCTGGCAGGGTGCAAGGCAGGAGAGTAGATGCAAAGGACTGGTTGATGTGTGGCAGAGTCAATAACCAGGCCACAGTGAAGATGGGAGTAGTAATACATACGGCAGCAAAGGCAAAGTTCCAAAGTATATCACAGTGTAATCCTCTTCCAATTGCAGCATATGGACAGGTTTATTACGAAAAAAAAAAAAGAAATGTCAAACTAACCTGAATACAAAAATTCCCTATTCTTGAGGTAGGTGAAGTCCCACCAGGCAGATCTCTATCAAATCAGGCATTTATGGCATAACCAAACAGAACCCTTTAAGCCGAAAAGATGACAATTGGTATTATATGCATTTTTTCTCTCACTCTCCTCATATCCTAACATCTACAGAAATGCTAAATGGAAGGGTAAGTAACTTTTCTATACAATTTATATGCCCCCCATGGGACCTCCACTATTATGAAAGTGGGTGCCAATACAAAGTTTGCCTTTAAACACTTTTTTGGTAATCCCACAGCTAGCACAATATTTTACGTTACTGTAGGAGTGATTAGAATGTAACATACAGTATTTACTTGACTTCAGAATATATTTATTTCTATTTTAGCTGTTACATGTGGGGCCCTCAATTTTCCTCAGCACGGATCACTTACATGCAATCATCCATGGGCTGAGAATAGCTTTGGCTCTACTTGTCAATACACTTGCACAGAAGGCTGGACTTTAAAGGGATCCAATAAAACAGTGTGTCACTCTACAGGCCAATGGACAACTTTTTTTTTTATTTGAACAGAGCCAGTTTATTTATTTTTTAAAGCTCTCAGGTCTCCGCCTAGGCTTATTGCCAGCACAGCATCACAATAGCATTCTGCTGCTGAGCAATTGCAGATTCTTTATCAAACACTTATTTTTTAAAATATTTTGCATTATAGCAAAACCATTTAAAGACATAATTCCATTTTTATACCAGTGAAATTAAACGCAAATTACGCCACATACAGAAATATTACCATCTTTCCTGCATTGTTATATTGTTGGTATGCGGAAGGGAGAGACTAATTGCATTACAAGTTTGCAACATGTGTCAGAAAAGAAAGGTATTTAAGAACCCACTGTAGGTTTTTTAATGCAAATAACATGGTAGACAAAAATCATAATCGCCATTCCTACATCGTTATATTGGTGGTTTTGAGGGGAAATAATCACATTACAAGTTTGCGACCTGTGTTTTAACTGTCTTTTTAAACTCAAATAACACAGTAGACAAAAATCTTACTGGCATGAATACTGGAATATCCCCCAATTAAATTGTCAATAGCAGTGAGTGTGTTTGTAGAAGGGGAAGACAGAAGGGGAAGGGGAAGCAGCACTCCAGGTCCCAGTTTGGGGACGAAGGTCAATAAAGAATACTATGGTGAAATGGTGCCCGCGGATGGGGATCCTGGCTGGGGGTCCCGTCAAGTAACAAAAGTAGAAAAATCCACAGCACTCTTCATTTTTAGGTGAAAAAAAAAATGGTTGCTTTATTATTAACAGCAGCATAAAGATAGCAACGTTTCGACCATCTCTGGTCTTTATCAAGCTATGAAATCACAATGTGAAATGTGCCTTTAAGTAGTGGGTCAGTGGGTGTGTCCCTTTTGGGGAGTGTGGACGTTATATCACATGATCTAAATCTTAATCTTACACCATCTATACATTACCTATACTTATTATTGCATAATACTTACTGGTGAAGGAGGGTCCATGTGAAAACGAGCGCTGCATTCAGGAGTGAATCTGCGCCAAAATCCTATGTACTCTATGTTCATATGCGCATGCGCCGAGTCCCCACATCCACAGGGGGAGGGATCCTAAGGCGGACAATAGAAAAACCGGGCGCCTGTGATGTCCGGTGTTGCCGAGGGCAGATCCCGATTATGGGAGCGCCTCCTACTCGCAGCACCAATCCAGAGCACAGGTGCCGGTGAGGTCTATTGTTGCTAGGAAAAAAGGGGGCAATCGCCAAATGAGTGAGGCCTGCGTCCACTCCGTAGCAACTATATATACCATATGTCCCAGCAACTAGAGAGAGGACCAGGGTGGTGATATCAAACTGGCCAAGGAAAATGAGGATTTCACCTGGCTGAAATCGTTGATTAGGCGATTCCAGCTGTAACATCAGTCCTCATGCTAGGCTGTGGCCCCTACAGGTAGTATGAAAAAACATGGCACTCGTATGATTCAAGCTGAAGCAAATATTTAATGTAGCGCTAACATATCCATCCAGGAAGATTATTGGTACAGAACGGCCAACGTTTCAGTCTCATCCCGAGACCTTGATCACGGCCTATGATAGATTAAACATAGTATTGTACGTTAGGAAGCATTACAACAGTATCCAAACAGTAAGTCATAATAATCCTAGATCTGTGAGTCAAGGAACACAAAGAAATTACAGAAGCGGAAGATCTGGTATGTTGGAGATAGTAACACGAAGTTAAAGGACGGTTGTATCCAGAGTCAAGAGATACATGTGGATGCCGAGACAATACTGAAAAATGATGGGACGTGGAGGAGTTAATGATATCATAGTTAATTGATGTTGCAAGGTAAGTCTGGCAAACAGCATTACAGCATTATCAGAGGTAGGGTATGTGTCTGTAGATCAGGTCAAACTAGGTAGTGTAGGTATAGCTGGTGTGACACCAATGCAGGATTGGTGGTGGAAGGGAGGTATATTTCCCCAAGATTTCTCTCCTATGTGAAGTAGCCGGTGAAAGATCTCACCTGTGAGGTAATTAATGAGGATGCACAAGGGTGGGGTTATAACAGAGACTGGAGGTTAGTCACTCTCTCTCTGCCTGGGGACACAGAAAGTCTGTCTGTGTGAGTGAGTGGGAAAAGACCGTGAGTAAAAGGTTGCTGAAACATTGTTTTGTGAGCTGGCAGGGAGAAGCCCTCCAGTGGATAGACAGGGACCTCTGATGTTTAGTAAGCGCCGGACAGGCAAGTTTTTTCTTTTGTTGTTCTGTTTTATTTATGCAACCTTCTCAATAAACCTGGCTACAAGCCAGCTTAAACCTTATTCCCTGGTGTCTGATCAGAATGGTATGAAGCTAACACGTGTCCTTTGACTCCAGCAAAGGCGATCCCGAGCTTAACCCCTCACACTGGGTACATAATAATCATGTTGGGTATGGAGATTGTCCCTGGTTAGTAGACCTGTAGTAACAGCAGATACCCATCACATAGATAATAGTATAGGCCAAGGGGATGTAAGTAAGGTACGTTGTGGGGAGCCCAAGCACAGGAGCTTAGGGATAGAATGTAGGTATGGTGGGCATGAGGAGGGGTGTAAAGTGCAGGGAGCGAGGTAAAGGAAAAGTCCATCTCAGTGGTGCAGATCAAAATGGGATATCCTGTAATGATATAAAATAGGCAAATTGGCTAGTAGATAGACAGTGTATGACAACAGAGAGTAAATATAGATGATCATGTAGATCAAATTATGGGGATAGTAAAACACAGGACATGGGAGCCACTGAAAATAGATGATGGAATGTAATATGATATACAGGCATCTCTAGCTATAGGAAAAAGAGTTGTCAGGAGGCGGTAATTGTAAAAGGTAGGATATATACCAATTTGTAGGAGGACCGGAGTGTGCTGGATGGCGTGAAGGAATAGGCCGGCATGTGGCATTTAAATGCCGAGTAAGTGCGCCTGTGGATGACGTCATCACGTCGCTGCGTGCAGCGATGCATGGCGTGTGACATCATGCGCATGCGCAGACAGTCTGGAGGAAGCCGGAAGAATTAAAGGCAATTTAGTTGTGTTGCCATTGCATAAGTAAGTGGCGTCACATGGTATGCGACGTCACGCGCATGTGAAAAGCGCAGGAGGGAAGCCAGGAAGCTGTAGGGAAATTTCTTAGGTTTGCCAGTATGTATGATATAATGGATGAATTGGTATAAATCGGAATGTCACCAAGAAGAACTCCTTGGGTGTAGGTATGTGGATACAAACAAGTGTTGGTGGCAGCCTAAGGAAAGACTAGTATAGGTTAGGTCCTGTATGTAAAAAGGGAATAAACGGTTTAAGACTATAGAAGGGCACTATATAATGGCGCACTACCTGGTCGTGAGGTGTTCATTTAGTCTGTAAAGGGGAGAAAGAAAGACAAATAATTAGTAACAAAAGTCATGTACATTTCAAGAATTTTAAAAGTTAATATACATTGTGCATCTGAGATGGCATATTATAATAACGTAGTACACCTATAGATTCTTACTGAACCAAATTTGCAATGAGGTGACCAGTCCATGTGGTATCTGGTGTGGTATGAAGTAGGAGAGTTCAGAAGGCGCAGAAATCAAAATCACGATTCATTCCGTTGGGCACCAGAGTATTGAGTTCAAAGATCCAAAAGGATTCTCGTTGCTTTAGACGAGTAATACGATCCCCGCCTCTTCTTGATATTGGGACCTGTTCCAGGACTTGAAATTTCAGTTGGTTTATCTTGTGTTTGGTTGATAGGAAATGGTTTGGGATGGGCAACTCAGTTTGTTTACATCGAATGTCAGATTTGTGTTTTGAAATACGATCACGGACATTTTGTGTTGTCTCGCCAACATAAGCCAAGCCGCACGGGCATTTGATGAGATAAACGACGTAGGAAGAGCTGCTCGTGTAGAAATCTCTGGCATAATATACTTTTCCTGAGTGTGGGTGTACAATGCGGTTACCATTCATGACATTAGTGCACTGGGTACAGTTTAGACATGACAAGGTGCCTGTTTATTTAGGTGCGAAGGTGGACTGTGTGAGTTTAGGACGGAGGGAGCCAATGTTGGCGTGTACTAGTCTGTCCCTCAAATTTGGTGGTCGCTTGTAGCACATACGTGCAGGGGATTGAAATTCAATGACATCAGGATATGATTGTTGAAGGAGTGGCCAATGTTTTTTTTTACTATTGATTGAATTTTTGGTATGATGGGATGATAGGTAATGACCAATGAGATGCGTGGGAGATCCATTGGTTTAGGTGGAGTTGGTGTCAGGGATTAGGCTATGGTGAGTTCTTTTGTTAGAAGTTCCTCGGGGTACCCTCTGTCTCTGATTTTGGATGACATTTTCGTAAGGCATTGGGTCCTAAGTGTGGGATCTTTTATAATGCGAGTTACGCATTTAAACTGTGAACGGGATAGGGATTGTTTCGTATTTTTTGGGTGGCAGCTTGAGTAGTCTAGAAGAGTGTTTAGGTCTGTTGTTTTTTTTATAAAGATCGGTAGTGAGCGTGCCCGTCTCCATTTTAATTACTTGGGTATCTAGAAAACTGATGGAGTCAGTGTTGGACTGGTCGGCACTGCTGCAGTAATGGTGGCGGTGCACGTGTCTGAGGGTTGGCGTCTGATGAAGGCATGAATTAGTGCCGAAACGCGTCACTTATAATACTATGTGACCAATAAAAGCAGCAACATTGAAAATCCAACAGCGAGTGCCGGTCTTCATTCCGATAGAAAACTGATGGAGTTATGATCCGTGTGTGAGGTAAAGGTGAGGTCAGGGCCTTGTTGGTTGATGTAATTTAGGAAGGCAGTAAAGGAATCAGAGTCGTCGCCCCAGATACAGAACACATCATCGATGTAGCGGTGCCATGTTTTTGTGTGTGTCTGAAACAGGGGGTTGGAATAAATCATCTTCAAATTTGCCCATAAATGTATTTGCATAAGGGGGCGCTTCATTGGCCCCATTGCTGTACCCCGTCTTTGGACATAGAAGTCGTCACCGAACATAAAATAATTGATATGGAGTACAAATTTGAGTAACTCAACACAGACGGTTTGGGCATACATACTGGCAAATCTAAGAAATTGCCCTACAGCTTCCTGGCTTTACTCCTGCGCTTTTCACATGCGCGTGACGTCGCATACCATGTGACGCCACTTACTTATACAATGGCAACACAACTGAATTGCCTTTAATTCTTCCGGCTTCCTCCAGACTGTCTGCGCATGCGCATGACATCACACGCCATGCATCGCTGCACGCAGCGACGTGATGACGTAATCTACAGGCGCACTTACTCAGCATTTAAATGCCACATGCCGGCCTATTCCTTCACGCCATCCAGCACACTCCGGTCCTCCTACAAATTGGTATGTATCCTACCTTTTACAATTACCGCTTCCTGACAACTCTTTTTCCTATAGCTAGTGATGCCTGTATATCATATTACATTCTATCATCCATTTTCAGTGGCTCCCATGTCCTGTGTTTTACTATCCCCATAATTTGATCTACATGATCATCTATATTTACTCTCTGTTGTCATACACTGTCTATCTACTAGCCAATTTGCCTATTTTATATCATTACAGGATATCCCATTTTGATCTGCACCACTGAGATGGACTTTTCCTTTACCTCGCTCCCTGCACTTTACACCCCTCCTCATGCCCAACATACCTACATTCTATCCCTAAGCTCCTATGCTTGGGCTCCCCACAACGTACCTTACTTACATCCCCTTGGCCTATACTATTACCTATGTGATGGGTATCTGCTGTTACTACAGGTCTACTAACCAGGGACAATTTCCATACTCAACATGACTATTATGTACCCAGCTATACCTACACTACCTAGTTTGACCTGATCTACAGACACATACCCTACCTCTGATATCCCTGTTTGCCAGACTTACCTTGCAACATCAATTAACTATGATATCATTAACTCCTCCAGGTCACATCATTTTTCAGTATTGTCTAGGCATCCACATGTATCTCTTGACTCTGGATACGACCGTCCTTTAACTCCGTGTTACTATCTCCAACATACCAGATCTTCCGCTTCTGTAATTTTTTTGTGTTCCTTGACTCACAGATCTAGGATTATTATGACTTGCTGTTTGGATACTGTTGTAATGCTTCCTAATGTACAATACTATGTTCTATCTATCATAGGCCGTGATCAAGGTCTCGGGATGAGACCTAAACGTTGGCCGTTATGTACCAATAATCTTCCTGGATGGATATGTTAATGCTACATTAAATAATTGCTTCAGCTTGAATCATACGAGTGCCGTGGTTTTTCATACTACTTGGTTATCCCACTTACCATTGAGCACCGTACGTGAAGTGCCATCCAATCAAGAATTTATAAGTGACCCCTACAGGGACATGGCCAACAGTAAATTGGCCATCAGTCCCTAAAGGGGGGGGTCCACAGCCACCATTCATATATACCCCATACAAGTACAGTGTCAACCACAAAATTTCTTCAGCGAGTTTACTCTGTAACAGGGGTCAGGTAGCATAACAGTATCACCCTGGTTGCTCATTGGCTTAATGGCGGTCAGGGACAGAAATTGTCATACTTTTAGCATTCATCCTTATTATTATTACTTATAGTTTGATATAGAAATGGCCTGTAATAATAATAAGGATGACTGCTAAAAGTATGACAATTTCTGTCCCTGACCGCCATCAAGCCAATGAGCGACCAGGGTGTTATAGCGTAAACTCACTGAAGAAATGTTGTGGTTTACACTGTTCTTGTATGGGGTATGTATGAATGTTGGCTGTGGACCCCCCCTGTGGCTAATTTACTGTTGACCATGTCCCTGTAGGGGCCACAGCCTAGCCTAAGGACTCATGTTACAGCTGGAATCGCCTAATCAACGATTCCAGCCATGTAAAATCCTCATTTGCCTTGGCCAGTTTGATATCACCACCCCGGTCCTCTCTCTAGTTGCTGGTACATATGGTATATATAGTTGCTACGGAGGGGACGCAGTCCTCACTCATTTGGCGATTGCCCCCTTTTCCCTAGCAACAATAGACGTCACCAGGTGCCCTGTGCTCTGGATATGTGCTGCGAGTGGGAGGCGCTCCCATAATCAGGATCTGCCGTCTGCCCTCGGCAACACCGGACGTCACAGGCGCCCGATTTTTCTATTGGCCGCTTTAGGATCCCTCCCCCTGTAGATGTGGGGACTCGGCACATGCGCATATGGACATAGTATACGCGGGATTTTGGCGCGAATTCACTCCTGAATGCAGCGCTCTTTTTCACATGGACCCTCCTTCACCAGTAAGTATTATGCAATAATAAGTATAGATAATGTATAGATGGTGTAATTAGTCACTGCATATTTAAGATTTAGATCATGTGATATAATGTCCACACCCCCCAAAAGGGACACACCCACTGACTTACTACTTAAAGGCACATTTCACATTGTGATTTCATAGCTTGATAAATACCAGAGATGGTCAAAACGTTGCTATCTTTACACTGCTGTTACTAATAAAGTAACAGTTTTTTTCACCTAAAACTGTAAAGTGCTGTGGATTTTTCTACTTTTAGAGAAGGGGAAGAACATTTAATTGCAACCCTGTCTTTAAAAAATATAAAAAATAAAAAACACTCTTGGAATTTTGCTATAACGCTTCCATAATTTTTGTGACTATGTACCAAACCTGTAAGTTTTCATTTAGAAAAATCATGAGTTTACATTATGCCTCTGTCAGGAATATAGTGGAGGTACAGACAAGGACAGTGAGGCCCTGAACTGAGACCACCCTGCTATCCCTACCTACTTGCAGTATCAGCCCAAAATAACTGAACCGCAACTGGGCAATGGGCCCATAGGAAAAGATAAGCACATGGACACAACAAACACAAATGCAGAGTCAAAAGAAATGGGTCAAAACCATACGGGCTATACAGTACCAAAACATGAGATAGAAAGTGGTCAAAAGACAAGCCAGGGTCAGAAAGACAGATTACAAGGGCTTTTTTTCTGGCGGAACGCACCGGAACGGCGTTCCGCCACCTACCATGCTGACATTTTGACATCGCAGGCTGCGATGTATCAGCGGGGAGGGACTGGGAGAAGGAGCTGGGGGCCGGCAACTGCGGCAGGGCCGGTGCATTTACTGTTCTCCG
The DNA here is from genome assembly GCA_033119425.1 of Bufotes viridis. Lineage (NCBI taxonomy): Eukaryota > Metazoa > Chordata > Amphibia > Anura > Bufonidae > Bufotes > Bufotes viridis. Next base: position 81,051,788 of record CM065596.1, read on the forward strand.
GCCCCGCCACTCGAGTACAGTTATAAAATGTGTAATTCAATTAATAATTATTCATGCTGCTCCCTCTGTAGTATAACATTCAATATATCCTACACTCACAGGGCTATTGTTATATCGTAATGTAGGCCGGCCGGGCAGAAGAGCGGCAGCGTGACTGACTGACGTCACGTGCCTGCGCCGCCTGCTTCATTCATAAATATTGCATTACGATGTGCCAGTAGCCCTGTGAGTAGGATATATTGAATGTTATACTACAGAGGGGGCAGCATGAATCAATATTAATTGAATTACACATTTTATAACTGTACTGGAGCGGCAATAGGGGGTCTGTGGATGACACTGTTAAGGGGTGGGGGGATCTGTGGATGACACTGTTATGGTGTGGGGGGGGGGGTCTGTGGATGTTTTATGAGTACAGTAACAGGAATAGGAAAGAAGCCTGCCATTCATCTTCTGGAGGTGAGGGATAGTGGCGACAGTGAGCAGCATCAGACTCATCTCCCTTGCAGCACTGGTGCGTGCTGCAATGTTCAGCAGGCTAGTAGTCTAAAAGTACTGACTGTCATTACTGAAGTGACGGGGGGACTGTCACTACACTATGCCCTCAGTGAAATCAACATAGAGCAGCAGAAAGGTTCACTTTAAAGGTGTTTTCCATGAGAAATATGTATGGCAAATTTATCATATATGCTATAATTGTCTGATCAGATCCCATTGCGTCTAGGTATGAGCAAACCCGAACTGTATAGTATGGTTCATACCGAATTTTGGGGTGTTTTTGACACGGACCTGAACCCGAACATTTACGTAAAAGTTCGGGTCCGGGTTCGTTGTTCGGCGACGCATTCTATGTCGCATTTTGAAAGCCTGCAAAGCAGCCAATTAACAAGCGTCAGAATACTTGCCCAAAAGGCCATCACAGCCATGCCTACTATTGGCATGGCTGTGATTGGCCAAGTGCAGCATGTGACCCAGCCTCTATTTAAGCTGGAGTCACGTCGCGCCGCACGTCACTCTGCTCTGATTAGTGTAGGGATAGGATGCAGCTGCTGTTAGGGCGAGATTAGGCATGGATTAACTCAGCAAAAACACTTAATGAAGTGATCGATCTACAGCTGTGAATCATTCAACTTCTGCTAGTTAATTGCTCACTTTTTTCAGGCTGCCCAGAGCGTTTTTCTGTCACTTTTTTTCTGGTGTGATCGACGGCCATTTTGTGTTTTGTCGTGCGCCAGCACAAGCTGCCACCATGTCCATTAATCCATCAATAATACGTTTTTTCTTTTTTGCTATATCCTACAACAGGGGCTTGGTTGTGCTTATTGTCATCCCTAGAAACTCAGGAAAGAATTTTCTATATTTTATTGAGAGATGGCTGGAGGAAAATAAACTGTCAGATGAAATGCAAAATGTAAAAGTAAATTCCCCTTTAAAAGTGCCCTGTCTGACCCAGGAAGAAGTACAGCTGCGACTTAAAAAGATTAAAATAGACAAATCGCCAGGACCGGATGGCATACACCCCCGTATCCTAAGGGAATTAAGTGATGTCCTAGCCAGACCCTTATTTTTGATATTCACGGACTCCATACTGACAGGGAATGTTCCACCAGACTGGCGTATAGCAAATGTGGTGCCAATATTCAAAAAGGGTCCAAAAACAGAGCCTGGAAATTATAGGCCGGTAAGTTTAACATCTGTTGTGGGTAAACTGTTTGAAGGTTTTGTAAGAGATGCTATCTTGGAGTATCTCAATGAAAATAAGCAAATTACACCATATCAGCATGGCTTCATGAGGGATCGGTCATGTCAAACTAATTTAATCAGTTTCTATGAGGAGGTAAGTTCTAGACTTGACAGCGGCGAATCAATGGATGTCGTATATCTGGACTTCTCCAAAGCATTTGACACTGTACCTCATAAAAGGTTAGTATATAAAATGAGGATGCTCGGACTGGGAGAAAATGTCTGTATGTGGGTAAGTAACTGGCTGAGTGACAGAAAACAGAGGGTGGTTATTAACGGTACACACTCAGATTGGGTCACGGTCACTAGTGGGGTACCTCAGGGTTCAGTATTGGGCCCTATTCTCTTCAATATATTTATTAATGATCTTGTAGAAGGCTTGCACAGTAAGATATCAATTTTTGCAGATGACACTAAACTGTGTAAAGTAATTAACACTAAAGAGGACAGTTTTCTGCTACAGAGGATCTGGATAGATTGGGGGCTTGGGCAGAGAAATGGCAGATGAGATTTAACACTGACAAATGTAAAGTTATGCACATGGGAAGGAATAATGCAAGTCACCCGTACATACTAAATGGTAAAACACTCAGTAACACTGACATGGAAAAGGATCTAGGAATTTTAATAAATAACAAACTAAGTTGTAAAAATCAGTGTCAGGCAGCTGCTGCTAAGGCCAATAAGATAATGGGTTGCATCAAAGGGGCATAGATGCCCGTGATGAAAATATAGTCTTACCACTTTATAAATCACTAGTCAGACCACACATGGAGTACTGTGTACAGTTCTGGGCTCCCGTGAACAAGGCAGACATAGCAGAGCTAGAGAGGGTTCAGAGGAGGGCAACTAAAGTAATAACTGGAATGGGGCAACTACAGTACCCTGAAAGGGTATCAAAATTAGGGTTATTCACTCTAGAAAAAGACGACTGAGGGAGATCTAATAACTATGTATAAATATATCAGGGGTCAGTACAAAGATCTCTCCCATCATCTATTTATCCCCAGGACTGTGACTGTGACGAGGGGACATCCTCTGCGTCTGGAGGAAAGAAGGTTTGTACACAAACATAGAAAAGGGTTCTTCACGGTAAGAGCAGTAAGACTATGGAACTCTCTGCCTGAGGAGGTGGTGATGGTGAGTACAATAAAGGAATTCAAGAGGGGCCTGGATGTATTTCTGGAGCGTAATAATATTTCAGGCTATAGCTACTAAAGATGGGTCGTTGATCCAGGGAGTTATTCTGACTGCCTGATTGGAGTCGGGAAGGAATTTTTTCCCCTTAAGTGGGGAAAATTGGCTCTACTTCACAGGGGTTTTTTGCCTTCCTCTGGATCAACTTGCAGAAAACAGGTCGAACTGGATGGACAAATGTCTTTTTTCGGCCTTATATACTATGTTACTATGTATGTAGATGAAAGTCACTTCAAAAAATAGCAATCCCCTAAATCTGGTGTACCAGCTGTGGCTAGCCAAGTGTAATACTGTCTGGCACAGAATTTTTTTTTTTTTTCTGGGGTGATATTCAATTTCCAAAATAGCAATACCCTAAATCAGTGGTTTCTGCTGTGGCAGGAAAAGTTTTATAGTGTCCGTCAAAGGATAGCTTTTGTTCTGGGGTAAATTCAATTGCCAAAATAGCAATACCCTAAATCAGTGGTTTCAGCTGTGGCTGGACAAGTTTCATAGTGTCCGTAAAAGTATAGCTTTTGTTCTGGGTTGAAATTCAATTACCAAAATAGCAATACCGTAAATCTGGTGTTCCAGCTGTGACTGGACAAGTTTCATAGTGTCCGTCAAAGGATATATTATTTTCTGGGGAGAAATTCAGTTGCAAAAATAGAAATTCAGTAAATCAGGTGTTCTAGATGTGCCTGGACAAGTAGTTTAATAGTATCCGTCAAAGGATATATTTTGTTCTGGGGTGAAATTCAATTGCCAAAATAGCAATACCGTAAATCTGGTGTTCCAGCTGTGACTGGACACGTTTCATAGTGTCCGTCAAAGGATATATTAATTTCTGGGGTGAAATTCAATTGCCAAAATAGCAATACCCAAAATCTGGTGTTCCAGCTGTTGCAGGCCAAGCGTAAATCTGTCCGTAAAGGGGTATATTACACTTAGCGTGCATCTCCAAGTGTATTTCTTTATGTAAAAGGGTATATTACACTCAAGGTGTAAATACAAGAGCTGATTGGATCATCCTCAATAATTTCACACATTACCGTGCATCTCCAAGTGTATTTCTTTCCGTTAAAGGGTATATTACACAAAGTGTTAAAATACAAGTGCTGAAAGCATAATCCTATATATTTTTTCACACGCTACTGTGCATCTCCAAGTGTAAATCTGTCCGTAAAAGGATACCTTTCATCCAGGGCCTAAATACTAGGCCTACAATTGATATTCCCCTAAATCTGTGGTTACTACTGTGCCTGGATTAGTGTAATACGGTACATAAATAGATAGCCAGATAGTGTTAGGTGCCTGTAAAAATAGGCCTGAATTTGAATTCAATACATTGGGCCAAATCATTTTTTTCTTATTGTGGTGAACGGTAACAATGAGGAAAACATCTATTCAGGGCCGATTACTGGTGCGTGGCTGGGGGGAAACGGAGGATGAAGACGATAAGCCTCCCACAGAGGACAGCTTGCCCTTACCTCTGGGCAGCCTGGCACACATGATCGACTACATGCTGCAGTGCCTGTGCAACGACAGCAGAGTTACCCACATTTTAACGTGTGCGGACTACTGGGTTGCCACCCTGCTGGATCCCCGGTACAAAGACAATGTGTCCACCTTACTTCCTGCACTGGAGCGTGATAGGAAGATGCGCGAGTACAAGCGCATGTTGGTAAACGCTCTACTGAGAGCATTCCCAAATGTCACAGGGGAACAAGTGGAAGCCCAAGGTGAAGGCAGAGGAGGAGCGAGAGGTCGCCAATGCAGCTGTGACACGGCCAGCTCCTCTGAGGGCAGGGTTAGCATGGCAGAGATGTGGAAAAGTTTTGTCTCCACGCCACAGCTAACTGCACCACCACCTGATATGGAACAGTACGTGTTCACACCCCTCCACGTATTGACTGATGGTTCGGTCCCATTCAACTTCTGGGTCTTCAAATTTTCCACATGGCCAGAGCTAGCCTTTTATGCCTTGGAGGTGCTGGTCTGCCCGGCGGCCAGCGTTTTGTCTGAAGGTGTATTCAGCACGGCAGGGGGTGCCATTACAGACAAACGCAGCCGCCTGTCCACAGCCAATGTGGACAAGCTGACGTTCATAAAAATTAACCAGGCATGGATCCCACAGGACCTGTCCATCACTTGTGCAGATTAGAAATTTATAACTCCCCTTAAACATATATTCTTGGACTCCAGGGCACTTCTTCATTCAATCCTCTTTTCTTAATTTTGCTATTATATTTTGGGGCAACCCAAAGTTAAATGAACCTCTCCTCCATCTGGGTGCCAGGGACCTAAAATCGTAAAGTGGCCTGTTCCAATGGTGGGTGACATGAAGCCTGATTCTCTGCTATGCGACCTCTCTCCTCTGTCTTGGTGACGGGGCCTAAATATCTGAAAGTGGCCTGTTCCATTGATGGGTGACATGAAGCCTGATTTTCTGCTATGCGACCTCTCTCCTCTGTCTTGGTGCCGGGGCCTAAATATCTGAAAGTGGCCTGTTCCAGTGGTGGGTTGAGTAGAATCTATACACAGGGGAACATGTGTATAAAAGGGAAGCCCTTATTCTGTAGTGGCGCCAAAACCTCACTTAAACTAGCCGTCGCAGGTAAATGGATATAAAGGAGTGGTATGCAGAGTATTATAATCAGCAGTATAAAAATATATACACCATATCAATAAATAAAACTTGTGTGTATAAAATCAAATCAAATCAAGTTTTGACTCACTTCACCCAGGGGTCTCCAGGTGGGATAAGCTCAAGACACCCACTGGAGGAACCCCTGCGCCTGGGTCGCTTGTAGAATGTATACAGATGACAGCAAGCTGGAGGGCTTTCTTGTCCAACGTCTTTATTGTTACACAGGCAGGTGGGGTACAGCTCAACGCGTTTCGGGGTCAATACACCCCTTCATCAGGAGCATAGGGGCAAGAAGCCTGATTCTTTGCTATGAGACCTCTCTCCACTGTCTGGGTTCTGGGGCCTGAATAAGTAAAAGTGGCCTTCTCCATTGGTGGGTGACATGAAGCCTGATTCTCTGCTATGGGACCTCTGTCTGGGTGCTGGGGCCTGAATAACTGAAAGTGGCCTTTTCCATTGGTGGGTGACATGAAGCCTGATTCTCTGCTATGGGACCTCTCTCCTCTGTCTGGGTGCTGGGACCTAATCAAGTAAAAGTGGCCTTCTCCATTGGTGGGTGACATGAAGCCTGATTCTCTGCTATGGGACCTCTCTCCAATTGATATTGGTTAATATTTTTAATTTTTTTTTATTTTAATTAATTTCCCTATCCACGTTTGTTTGCAGGGGATTTATCTACATTTTGCTGCCTTTTGTAGCCCTCTAGCCGTTTCCTGGCCTATTTTACAGCCTTTTTAGTGCCCAAAAGTTCGGGTCCCCATTGACTTCAATGGGGTTCGGGTTCGGGGTGAAGTTCAGGTCGAGTTCGGATCCCGAGCCTGAACATTTTCCGGAAGCTCGGCCGAACTTCTCGAACCCGAACATCCAGGTGTTCGCTCAATTTTAATTGTGTCCTATTCCATCGTTTTTCTATTTCTTATCAACTGCAATAGACAGTTGAGAATGCAGAAGTGGATCAATCATCGTTCTTGGGATTTGTGGGGGGTTCAACCAGTTGGCACTCTGTCAGTCTAGTATTTATGGCATAGCTCAACAGAACCCATGTGCAACACAGGAAAGACAGCATGAGATCAGGGAGCAAAATGCATGGCTTAAAGGGGTTGTCTCACGTCAGCAAATGACATTTATCATTTAGAAAAAGTTAATACAAGGCACTTAGTAATGTATTGTGATTAGAGATGAGTGAATCGAAGTTAACGAAGTGGAATTAAATTCGAATTTCAGGAAAAATTCGATTCGCAGCAAATCCAAATTTCCTCACGCTTCATGGTAGCGAATAGCCTTTTTTCCTAAAATGGCTGTTGCACGTGGGACATGGAGCAAAGAACTCAGGGAATGAGGGATCACCCAAAATGCCATGCATGCAGCCAATCAGCAGCCAGCCCCTATGGTGTCACAGCCCTATAAATAGTCTCAGCCATTTTGGATTCTGTCATTTTCCAGTGTGCTTAGTGCAGGGAGAGACGTCAGCAGGCGCTAGAAACAGTGCTAGGAAAAACTTCATTGTGCTGAAAAAAACAATTTAGAAGTTCAGGGAAAGATTATTTAAGGTGTAGTAAAAGGATAGGGAGGAATCACTATAAAAGGAGAACAGGGTGCAATAGGAGAGTGTACAGCCTGGGTAATAGAAGCTATTCTATTACACTTTGCTGCACTTATTGAATAACTGAGACAAGGCTGGATGATAGCTATGACTGGGCAGTTAATGTTCAGGGTTACAGTCTGTTGAGAAAGGATTGCCAAAACCGGAGAGGTGGAGGTGTCTGCCCTTATGTAAAGTCCTGTCTAAAGCCCACAGTCCGAGAAGATATAAGTGAGGGACATGAACATGTGGAGTTACTGTGGGTAGAAATAAATGGAGGCAAAAACAATAATAAAATACTAATAGGTGTTTATTATAAACCCCCTGATATACCAGAGTCCACAGAACATTTGCTACTAAACGAGATAGGCGGAAGATCACAATAAGGTAGTTATTAGTCATGAGTGAGCATGCTCGGCCGAGTATTTGCTCGGCTTGAGCATCGCTATGCTTGCCGCTTGGCTTTTCTTGGCCGAACACCACGTGTATCCGTTGCATTGCTCGAGTCTCCTCGAGTCTCATTTGGCGCCTTCTAATCAGCCAATCATGGCCCAGGTAAGTAATTCCCCTCAGTGTAAGGCCATAGCCATGTTAGCTGTAAGCCTTACACGTGATACCATTTCATATAGGAGCTGAGGTCCGGCGCTCGGCTCATTCAGCGCCAGGGAGAGCAGACAGTAGGCAGGGACAGATAGCGTTTTGCTCTAAACTTACTGATTTTACTCCAAAAACGTTATTGAAAGACCTAACAGTCCTTTTAAGTGTGTGTTTGACAGCAGTGCAGCACCTTTTATTTTATTTTTTTTTAAAGAAGGAATTTGCTTAAGGGACAGGTGTCACCAGGAAGGGACAGATAGTGCAGGGCTTTAAAATCGCTTTTTTAACTACCCAAACTTCTAAAAGACAGAAAAATGTCACATTAGTGACATCTACAATATGCCATCATAAAGCAGTGTGTTGGGCAGACATTATAAAAAGGGGCTTATTCACTACAGTGTGTCTGGTACTGAGATATACACTGCACCATCATAAAGCAGTGTGTTGGGCAGACATTATAAAAAGGGGCTTATTAACTACAGTGTGCCTAGTACTGAGATATACACTGCACCATCAGAGAAATAATTTTTCTGAAGAAATTAACCTAACTTGTGCCACATCTGTGTGTTCGTTGAATCCGCAACCGTTATATTAATAACTCCAGCAGAGAGTGATTTATATTTTGGCAATAGTTAACTAGTTTTTGGCACATATGTGTGTGTGTTTTGGCCGCAACCGAATATACAGTGTTACAGCAGAGAATACATTTTATTTGGGACAAATTTGTATCCAATATAGAACTACATCCGAATACAGTGTGTATCATAAAAATTACATCATCTCTGGCCTAGTGTAGTGCCCAAAATCTTTATTTTTCTGTATCTAGTACCTTACTGCAAGTCAATACAGTGTGTATCATCAAAATTACATTATCTCTGGGCTAGTGTATTGCCCAAAATCTGTATTTTTCTGTATCCAATACCTTACTGCAAGTCAATACAGTGTGTATCGTCAAAATTACATTATCTCTGGGCTAGTGTAGTGCCCAAAATCTGAATTTTACTGTATCCAGTAGTGATGAGCGGCAGGGGCAAAATTCGAATTTGCAATATTTCGCAAATATTTGGGCAAATATTCACCATATATTCACAAATTCGCGAATTCCTGATCTTCAGGCATTATTTTCTTGATTGCGAAAAATCGCATTAAAACAATTCGCATAAAATTCGCATAAAAATTCGTATTTAAAAAAAAACGAATATTCGTAATTACGAATATATTTTGAGAAATTCTAAATATTTGCGAATTCTCGAAGTGCCGATATTCGCGATTGCAATTCGAATATTCGTGATCAACACTAGTCACCAATAGTTATAAAATAAAAATATCATGCTGCTGTGAATCACACAGAGGAGCCCTTAAAAGGTTTTTGGGTTCTTTAAAAAGCTTTTGGTATTAAAAACAGCAAATTTCTCAACCCACAGATTTTGGACACTATACTAGGCCCAGATTAATGGAAGTTGTAATATAGACAGTGTTTTTAGATGCAGTTCAGTACTGGGTATAGAACACCACATATTATGGACACTATATTAGGCTCAGGTTATTGGAATTTGTAATACTGACAGTGTTTTCTGAGGCAGGACAGTATTGGTTATAGAACACCACAGATTACGGACACTATATTATGACCAGATTATTGGAATTTGTAATACTGACAGTGTTTTATGATGCAGGACAGTATTAATTACAGAGAACACCACAGATTATGGACACTATATGTGACCAATATTATTAAAGAGTCAGTATGCGGATGATGTACAGTATATCTCACTAATAGTTATAAAATAAAAAAATCTTGCAGCTGTGAAACACACACAGGAGCCCTTAAAAGGATTTTGGGTTCCATGAAAAGCTTTTGGTATTAAATATGGCAAATTTCTCAACTCAACTTCTCAACTCCCAGATTTTGGACACACAAGTTGTAATATAGACAATGTTTTAGATGCAGTTCAGTATTGGATACAAAAACACACAGATTTTGGACACTACACTAGGCCCAGATTAATGGAAGTTGTAATATAGATAGTGCTTTTAGATGCAGTTCAATATTGGATACAAAAACCAACAGATTTTGGACACTATACTAGGCCCAGATTAATAGAAGTTGTAATATAGACAGTGTTTTTACATGCGGTTCACTATTTGATACAAAAACACACAGATTTTGGATACTTCACTAGGCCCAGATTAATGGAAGTTGTAATATAGACAGTGTTTTTAGATGCAGTTCAGTATTGGATACAAAAACCCACAGATTTTAGACACTACACTAGGCCCAGATTATTGGAAGTTGTAATATAGACAGTATTTTTAGATGCAGTTTAGTATTAGATACCAAAACCAACAAATTTTGGACACTCTATTAGGCCCAGATTATTGGAAGTTGTAATATACACATTGTTTTAAGATGCAGTTCAGTATTGGATACAAAAACCCACAGATTTTGGACACTACACTAGGCCCAGATTAATGGAAGTTGTAATATAGACAGTTTACTAGATGCAGTTCAGTATTGGGTATAGAACACCACATATTATGGACACTATATTGGGCTCAGGTTATTGGAATTTGTGATACTGACAGTGTTTTCTGAGGCAGGACAGTATTGGTTATAGAACACCACAGATTACGGACACTATATTATGACCAGATCATTGGAATTTGTAATAATGACAGTGTTTTCTGAGGCAGGACAGTATTGGTTGTAGAACACCACAGAATTTGGACAATATTTTATGCCCAGATTATTGGAATTTGTAATACAGACAGTGTTTTATGATGCAGGACAGTATTGGTTACAGAGAAAACAACAGATTATGGACACTAGATGTGACCCAGATTATTAAAGAGTCAGTCTGCGGATGATGTACAGCATATGTCACTAATAGTTATAAAATAAAAATATCTTGCTGCTGTGAAACACACACAGGAGTCCTTAAAAGGATTTTGGGTTATTTGAAAAGCTTCTGGTGTTAAATGCAGCAATTTTCTCTTCCTGCACTATCTATCCCTTTCTTAGCACGGATGTCCCTAACACTGCTGTTAAATATATTGTTGATCTAAAACACACATACACACACAGTAGTCCTTAAAAGGACTTTTGGATCTTTCAAAAGATTTCTCTAACTAAAATTGCTGAAATTCGCTCCCTGCTCTGTCTTTCCCTTATTACCCGATGCTCTCCCTCTCTATGTCTAAGCCGAACATGCGTCATCGGGTGCTATATAGCACCCGATGACGCGCTCCAGCCAACCAATCACTATAATGCCAGCAGCCAACATGGCTACTGGCATTAGAGTAAGGTCAGTTCTTACCTGCCCCTGTATTGGCTGCTTAAAACCTGCGAAACATGCAGAGTGGAGACTCGAGCATTTTGCTCGAGCACATCTGGTACTCGGCCAAATACTGCCATGTGCCGAGCATAGCGATGCTCGAGTCGAATAGATATTCGGGTGCTCATCACTACACCTTTCCATTCTGTGGTATCCTGATGCTTCCGCCATCTCCACACTATGTCAACTTGCTATTTTGTGGTTTCCTGGTGCAGCTGCTGCCATCTCCACACTATGTTGCCTTGCCATTTTATGATCTCCTGATGCTTCTGCTGCCATCTCCACACTATGTCACCTTGCCACTCTGTGGTATCCTGATGCTAATGCCGCCATCTCCACACTATGTCACCCTTCCACTTTGTGGTCTCCTGCTGCTGTTGCCGTCATCTCCACGCTATGTCACCTTGCCATTTTGTTGTCTCCTGCTGCTGCCATCTCCACACTATTTCACCACGCTATTTTGTGGTCTCCTGATGCTGCTGCCATCTCAACACTGTCATCTTGCCATTTTCTGGTCTCCTGATGCTGCTGCTGCAGCCGCCATGTCCAGAGTATGTCACCTTGTAATTTTGTGGTCTTCTGCTGCTGCCATCTCCACACTATTAACAATATTAATTGGCAACTCTGAGGAGGAGGTGAAATAGGAGGTTGCGGAGGTGTCAGGTGGGAATGCCATCAGCAGAGCATCTACCAGCGTGCGTTTTGTAGTCAGTAGTCACACATCTTTTGATCAGTAACATACGTTTTTACAAAATTTGGTTTCCTGCCAGCAATGCAGAGCTGTGGCTTATCACTGGCAAAAATGGGTTAATGCCACCCACCAATGGAACAGGTGATGTTAAGTAATGTTAGGCCCCTAGCACCCAGACAGAGGAGAGATCAATGCTTGGCAAAACAGTCTTCATGTCACCCACCAATGCAGCAGGCGATTATCAGAAATGGAGGCCCCTGGCACCCAGACAGAGAAGAGGTCATTGGACGGCAAAAAGAGGTTAATGTCATGCACCAAAGCAACAAGCAATTATCTGAAATGTAAGCCTCTGGCACCAATACAGAGGAGAGGGCAATGCTCGGCAAAAAAGGTTTCATGTCACCCAGCAATGGAGCAGGCCATTTTCAGTGATTTAGACCCCCTGGCACCCAGACAGAGGAGTGAGGTAACGTAACAGCAAAACAGGCATCATGTCACCCAGCAATGCAGCAGTCGATTATCATAAATGTAGACCCCTTGCACCCAGACAAAGGATAGAGGTCAATGCATGGCAAAACAGACTTCATGTCACCCAGCAATGGAAGAGGCCACTTGCAGTAATTTAGGCCCTAGCACCTTGACAGAGGAGAGAGGTTCCGTAACAGCAAAACAGGCTTCATGTCACCCAGCAATGGAACAGGCCATTTTCAGTAATTTAGGCTCCTGGCACCAAGACAAAGGAGAGAGGTCACGTAACAGCAAAACAGGCATCATGTCACCCAGCAATCCAGCAGTCGATTATCATAAATGTAGGCCCTTGGCACCCAGACAGAGGAGAGGTCAATGCACAGCAAAAAGAGGTTAATGTCACCCCCCAAAGCAACAGGCGATTATCATAAATGTAGGTCGCAAACACCCAGACAGAGGAGAGAGGTTAATGCATGGCAAAACAAGCTTCATGTAACCCACTAAAGCAACAGGCCATTTTCAGTCATTCAGGCCACAGGCACCAGACAGAGGAGAGGCTCATTAAAATTGGGGTAGCCCCCAAAACAATGGTACAAATAAAAAAAGGATTCAACGAATAAGTGCACTGGAGTACAAGAATGTATGGTTGAAGCGGTTATAAATGTCTATTCTGCACAAGGTACGGACAAGTCCTGTGGGATCCATGCCCGGTTCATTTTAATGAATGTGAGCTTGTCCACGTTGGCTGTGGACAGACGGCTGCGTTTGTCTATAATGACGCCCCCTGCTGTTCTAAATACACGTTCAGGCAATACACTGGCTGCAGGGCAGGCCAGCACCTCCAAGGCATAAAGAGCAAGCTCAGGCCATGTGGAGAATTTGGAGACCCAGAAGTTGAATGCGGCAGACCCATCAGTCAGTACATGGAGGCCGTACTGTTCCACCATGTTGTTCAAATGCTGCCTTCTGCTAAGTCGTTCCTTATCAGCTGGTGCTGCAGGTTGCTGTGGTGCGGTGACAAAACTTTTCCACATGTCGGCCATGCTAACCCTGCCTTCTGAGGAGCTGGCCGTGACACAGCTGCATTGGTGACCTCTTGCTCCTCCTCCGTCTTTGCCTTGTGCTTCCACTTGTCCCCCCGTGTCAGTTGGGAATGCCCTCAGGAGTGTGTCTACTAGCGTGCGCTTGTACTCGCGCATCTTCCCATCACGCTCCAGTGCGGGAATTAAGGTGGGCACGTTGTCTTTGTACCGGGGATCCAGCAGGGTGGCAACTCAGTAGTTAGCACAAGTTACAATGTGGGCAGCTCTGCTGTCGTTGAGCAGGCACTGGAGCATGTAGTCGCTCATGTGTGCCCGGCTGCCCAGAGGTAGGGATAAGCTGTCATCTGTAGGTGGTGTATCGTCTGTGTCCTCCGTATCCCCCCAGCCACGCTCCAGTGATGGCCCTGAGCTGTGTTGGGTGCCACCCTGCAATGAACCGGGTTCCTCCTCCTCCGGATTTTTTCAATAAAACACAGAAAATCAGTATTTCACTGCTATTAATAAAACATAGCTATTTCTACGGTTTATGCAAAAGTGGTTTGTGGACCCAGAACAAGGATTTTTTTAATAAAACACAGAAAATCAGTATTTCACGGCTATTAATAAAACGTTGGCATTTCTACGCTGTATGCAAAAGTGGTTTGTGGACCCAGAACAAGGATTTGTTTAATAAAACACAGAAAAATGTTGGTATTGCTATACTGTAGGCACAACTGCTTTGTGAAGCAAGAATATTGCTTTTTTCCCACAAAAAAAAAAAAAAAATGTATTCACTATTTCACTGCAGAAATGTCAAATGTGTATTTAGGTGGTTTATTTGGAACTGCTTTATAGTCCAGGAATACTTCTATTTTTCCTAAAAATTCACTGAGGCTCTATTTCA
>CM065596.1:81066455-81095186 GCA_033119425.1 Bufotes viridis
CCAGGTACATGTGGATGGAAAAATCACTCTGGCCACTCTAAAAATAGCCAATCCCTATCAAAAAAGCAGCTCAGCTGCAGTTGTTCAGATGAATCACAGGTGGAGGAGAGAAATTTGCTTCCAGTTATTCAATTATCCCTGCCTATTCTCGCCCTAGCATCAGCTGCGTCTATCCCTGTTCTATTCACATCGGGAGTGAGCACGTCCCGACGTGCGCACAAGCTTATAAAGAGGCTGAGTCACATGCTGCACTTGGCCAATCACAGCCTTGCCAATAGTAGGCATGGCTGCGATGGCATCTTAGGGCAAGTAGTATGATGCATGTTGATTGGCTGCTTTGCAGCCTTTCAAAATGCGCCAAAATACATGCCGAACGACGAACCCGAACCCGAACTTTTACAAAAAAGTTCGGGTTCGGGTCCGTGTCACGAACACCCCAAAATTCGGTACGGACCCGAACTATGCTCGAACTGTTCGCTCAACACTATTTGTGATAAATAAATCATGATTAAAAAAGGTATTAAGAGTATAACAACCGGCGTACCGATCACAGACGTGTGATGCAAAGGGAGGGAAAAGGGGAAGCCCTGTTCAAGGGAGAGGGAAAGGTGGTGACCCCTAACTCAACTAGAAGCTGGCACCTGACTGCCCTGACATCCCTAGACGGGTTCTTCACCTGTACACCAATCACGTGCCTAAACCCTGGCTTTCCTTAAGTTGAGCCCTAAGTAGTGAATAGGGCGGTGGGAGCACTAGTCCTCACCACTAACACTAAAGGAAAACACCAGGGAGAGGACAGACAATACAGACAAAACATATAAGCCCAGGTGGGCGACAACAGCGGACAACAAAAGCCCAACAGGGATCCGGAGGGTAATGCTCTGATACAACAACCAGAAACAACAGTTACACAGCTCCAGTGGGTCAGTATAGAAGTCCAGGCAGGAAGCTCTATATCTAGCAACCAGAGAAGTGGGAAGGGGGGGAATATAAGGAGGTTGGGAGTGACGGACAAGAAACAGCTGAGGATAAGAAGCTACGGATCCCTGAGTGAGACAAAAAGGATTGCGAGGCAAACACAGAAAGCTACCATTAAGTAACAGCGCAATCTTTAGACATAGAGCGTGCAGCTACCCGCTGCGACTTCCTGACCCCGGGTATAACGGAGTCAGACGTGGCTCCTTACACCCTCATGACAAAGAGAAGCTCAAAACTATGAGATTATAAATTAATACAGTATTTTATGGACAAGAATAAAAATGAATAATAGAACTCTGTATAAGTTAATATTATAGCTAGAAGTGAAGCGAAAGGTATCAGTTCAGCTAGGAGGAGAGGAGAGAAGGATGGAAGAGCTACAATCGGTGCTTCCATAACTGCAATTGCCGGCACACATGAAAACATTGTAGCGAGTGATACGCTATTGGAGTAGTGAGGTCACAAACAGAGGATTTATAAGATCATCCCCGCCCCCTTTCAAACACACTCTGCCCAAATTCCCTGAAACATGTCGGGGGGGGGGTAGTTTTTAAAGTGGTTCTAAGCAACAGGTAGTCTGGCTGGTTGGAAATACTAGGGATTAGATGTTTCATGTAGCGCAGGGATAAAGTAGTGAAACGCTTGTTGATTGGCTGCCCTGCAGCCTTTCAAAAAGCGGGAAGAAATTGCCAAACAACGAACCCGAACCCAAACTTTTACGGAAATGTTCGGGTGCGGAAAACCGTAAAGTTTGGTATTAACCCGAACTATTCAGTTGGGGTTCGCTCAACTCTAGTTGGGAGGCATTGCTAACAGAAAATTCCCTGCAGATGCAGCTGCATTTATTAGAATAAGAAAAAAATGTATTGACAAAAGTCTCTATACAACTAGAGAAAGAAATTAATGACATACAAAACTTTCGCACCCAACCACAGTTTGGTATTTTGGAAAATAGATTACAGAAAAATATAGAGAATTTGCAAAGTGAAGTTAAAGAAAGAAAACATCGAGATTTTGAGACAGGACAGATCTATGTGAAAAACACTGGAACAGGAACCTCAAACAATTATATAAGAAATCGCGCACAGTATACAGATATCTCAGAGTCAGAACAATCTGAATCTGAAGGAAGCATATCAAGTCAGAGATTGGGAACTAAACGCAAAGCTAAAAATAAGGCAGGCCTCTTCCAGAAAAAGAATATATATAAAAAGAAGATATAATTCAAATAGTAACTAAAAATGTCAAACAAGCCAGTCACAAATTCAAAAAGGAGGAGAGACACAATACGGAAAGAGTGGGCAGCCACTTTTACAGTCGCTGCCCTCCTGTCCATCTTTGTCCCACCCACAAATCATGATGTAATCAAACATAGCTTTAGTACCAATGACAACCCCTTTCTATTTTAGTACCTGGAATACAATTGAGTAACATGGACAAGTGGGGATATCGACAGCGGACGTAGCTGCAGTAAAACAAGATACAGAAATGCAGATAATTAATTTATCTAAAATAACATTAAAACCTGAACATGAAACCCTCATACGGAAGAGTCTTTCATTACACCTGCACCATATTATGACTGTTTCCCCTGGGTCAAGGACGTGAATTTATTTGCTATGAAGCTAGCGTTACACAAAGAATTCAAACACAAAGAAAGGGATATAAATGAACTTACTAAAAAGGAGGAAAAAGCTATACAGATACTCGAAGAATTAGAGAGAGATCATAGAAGGGAATATCAAAAACCGACCGCTCCATTCAGCACATTAACTCCCCAATCAAAGTGTACTTCTCCTTTTACTAAGTACGGTAATATCCAATCCTTTGTAGACGTGGTAACAAAGGGTAATCTAGTAGGATCAAATCTAACTAAAAATGAAAAAATAGCCATGCAAGAACTTATGAATAATAAAGATCTAGAGATCAAGCCCTCGGATAAGGGAGGCAATGTAGTCCTGCTAGATAAAAGTGACTATCAGATAATTGTGATGACGTTGTTAAAAGATACAAACACATATAAACTATTAAAAGATAATCCAACAGAGAAATTCACTAAAGAACTGAAGACTATATTAGTATCTGCAAAGGACATGAATCTAACTACAAAAGAAGGATATAAAGTTATTTTTAATCCCAGACCAACAATCGCAACCTTTTATGCCATTCCGAAGGTCCATAAAAAACGCAATCCTATCCCAGGAAGACCTATTGTATTAGGCAATCATAGCCTATGCGAGGGTATTAGCAGTTATGTAGACCAAGTGATTTTCCCATTTGTACCCTGCCTCTCCTTATATTTAAAGAACACAAAGGACACGCTCGCCAGGTTCAGGGATGAACAGGTAAATAAAACTACATTGATTGCCAGCCTCGGTGTTGAGGCTTTATATACAACCATATAGCACAACTTGGTATTAGATGCAATTCGATATTTTTTAAGCACAAAGGGGACCCACTTTTATGAACACAATAATTTTGTTCTGTCACTACTACAATATTTGTTGACGCATAATTATTTCATTTTCAATGGTAAATATTATTTACAGATCACTGGGACAGCAATAGGGTCGATTTGTGCACCAAGTTTCACTAATTTATTTCTAGGGTGGTGGAAAGAAAGAATAGTATTCACAGAACAGCACATTGATTTCACAAAGCGCATATCATTTTGGGGAGGTTATATTGACGACATTTTGATTTTATGGGAGAGCATGGAAAAACACTTTTTACAATTTGTTGATGTATTAAACAATAATAAAATAGGTCTCAAATTCACTGCGGAAATACATTATAAGAGTCTCAATTTTTTAGATCTGAGGATTTCTCTGGAGCCTAATGGGAGTGTCAAAACAGAAGTTCATAGGAAAATTACATCAACAAATTGCCTCCTTCTTGGGAGAGCTATCATCCATTATCCTTGAAAAAAGGCATCCCAGTAGGCCAATACCTATGGGCAAGATGAAATTGTTCAACAGAGGAAGGTTTTGAGCAACAAAGTTTGCTCCTATTCAATATATTTAAAGCGAGAGGTTATCCAAAGAGAGTTCTCCACAAAGCGTATAAGAGAGCTAAGAATAAAGAAAGAACTACACTTCTACAAGATAAAAAATATATGGGAGAAGATGGATACAATAACAAAAAAAGATCAGTTGTGTAGGAACATATGATGTACAACTTGAGAGAGTTCGAAACATTCTGAGACGACATTGGCACATTTTAATGACAGATGACGAATTGAGAAGTAATCTCTCCCAATCCAACTATTATATATAGAAGGAGGAAAATTTTGAAAGAAAAATATAAAATCAGAGAATATATCAACTGTAAAACCACAGGTGTTATTTATGCCATTCAATGAGAATGCCCCAAACTGTACATAGGAAAAACAATACAGCAATTAAGAAGACGTATATCCAAGCATTAAAGTTGCATTAATACAGAATCAGACGCAGCCCTCTCAAGACATATCCAAGACAAACATAATGGAGATACAAAGAATCTAAAATTTTGGGGGATTAAGAAAATGAAAATAGGGCCAAGATGAGGCGATATAGACAAGAAAAAACAAGAAGAAACAAAATGGATATGTCAACTTAAGAATCTGACCCCTCTAGAACTGAATAAGGATTTACATATGTGTCCTTTGTCTGACATAGGTGTTCTTTTTCTTACTAGATTATTCTAGAGTACCATATGAATAATATTAATCCTATATGAATTGAAGAACATGATGATTAGAGATGAGCGAATTTCCCAAAAAGATTTGCCGAATTTTCTGAAAACATTTGCTTTGATCTGAATATATTTGCTACAAATTGCGTTAAAAAACTGCTATTTCTGGGCTACAGAGAGCCTTTATAGTGGTGTAGAACACTTTACCTTGCAGTAACACGCATAGGGAGTGTGCTGGGGTAGTGAAATAATACTGTTAGTGAGCATAACATGCAGATGAGAGGCCTCGCAATTAGAATCTCTGCACACTTCACTTATTTGGGCAGTCACGGGGCCAAAACTGACTAAATAACTCAAGTATTAACTCAGTCTTACAGATCCATGTTAGCGTCAAGAAGGCTGCAGAGTGACAAAATGACAGAGTCTAGAGGTGGCGGCAGCATGAGGAGGCCACAGAGTGGCACAATAACACAGTGTGGAGTTCGCAGCAGTATGAGAAGGCAACAGAGTGGCACAATGACAGAGTCTGGAGGTGGCGGCAGCATGAGTAGTCCACAAAGTGGCCAGGTGACATAGTGTGGACAAAAGACTGTGGGCACAGATTGTTGAGAAAGATGCAAATGGAAAGTTATCTGTAGAGCTGTACGACGATAACCTATAGATTAATCATCCCTCAAAAGCAAGTTGGGTTTATCGGTTCCAAAACCTAAATTAGATTGTGTGGCGGGAGATCAGTCCAAGACCTTCAAGCAGCAGCATGATACCAGAGATTAGCAAGGTGACATAGTGTGGAGATGGCAGCATGAGAAGGCCCCAAAGTGGCAAGGAGACATAGTGTGGAGATGGCAGCAGCATGATAACACAGATTGGCAAGGTGACATAGTGTGGAGATGGCAACACGAGTAGGCCACAAAGTGGCAAGGTGACATAGTGTGGTTAAAAGACTGAGGGCACAGATTGTTGAGAAAGATGCAGATGGAAAGTTATCTGTAGAGCTGTACCACAGTAACCTGCAGATTAATGCTGCCCTCAAAAGCAAGTTGAGTTTATCGGTCCCAAAACCTAAATTAGATTGTGGGGTGGGTGATCAGTCCGAGACCGTCAAGCAGCATGATACCACAGATTGGCAAGGAGACATAGTGTGTAGATTGCAGCATGAGTAGGCGACAAAGTGGTAAGGAGACATAGTGTGTAGATGGCAGCAGCAGCATGAGAACACAGATTGGCCAGAAGACATAGTGTGTAGATGGCAGCATGAGTAGGCCACAAAGCGGAAAGGAGACATAGTGTGCATATGGCAGCATGAGTAGGCCACAAAGTGGCAAGGAGAGGTAGTGTGGAGATGGCAGTATAAGTAGGCCACAAAGTGGCAAGGAGACATAGTGTGGAGATGGATGATCTAATCTGATGCATCAGGCATCAGTGGGTTGATTCATTTTGACAAATGAAAGTCTCTCCACATTTTGGTGGGACAGGCGAGTTCTTCTTGTGGTAACTATGGCCCCTGCCATACTAAACACCCACTCTGATGCCACACTACTTGCCGGGCAGGACAGCTTTTCCAGGGCAAACTCGGCCAGTTGCGGCCACAAATCCAGTTTGGCTGCCCAGGAGTCCAACGGATCTTCAATGTAGGGTGGCAGGGTGCTGTCCAAGTATGCCACCACCTGTGGGTTCAGGTCCTGCTCCAGGTCTACCTGCTGCTGCTGGTGAGTAGTTACTTCACTATGCGGGTGAAGAAAGCTGCTCATCATGGACTCTAGACTCAGGCTGCTGATGGAGTTTCTAGTGTTCCTGCCACCGCACCCCTCCCCAGCAGACATGGCAGTGGAATGTGAGCACAGAGGGCCCCCCTGGTCAGACCTGCGAGAGGATGGATGATGGCGCAGATAGGCAGAGGCCAACTGCCTACATAGAATGTCTCTGTAGTACTTCATTTTGTCCTCCCTCTCAGTGGGTGTGAAAAAGGCCCCCATTTTGGACCGGTAGCGAGGGTCCAACATGGTGGAGAGCCAGAAGTCATCCCTCTGCCGAATGGTGACAATTCTGCTGTCACTATGCAAACAAGTGAGCATGCAGCGGGCCATTTGTGCAAGTGACTCTGAGGGATTCTCTGCCTCCATCTCCACTGCATACTGACACAGTGTGTCTGGATCATTTGTCTCGTCTTCCTCATCGCCCTCTTACTCCTCCGGCTGCTCCTCCTCTCCTGTCACCGCAGTAGTAAAAACACTTATCTGGCTACATATTGCCTCTGTAAAAATGTCCTCCTCCCCCTCCTCTTCCAGTTCAGCCCCCGCAGGGCTCATGTGGCCGTGAGTTAACCAACAATGATTCCCACTGGTACAAGACCCAATATCAAAAACATAGAGATCCAAAAGAATGATATCAGAGTCAAAAAATGAAGGAATATAAATAACAATGCTTCTTTATTAGAACAATTTATGAAACATGATTGGTACAAAAAGTGTTAAAAAACAAGTAAAAACAATTACACGAAGAGCGACACACCACATGGCACAATCAGAGTATAACTGGTGAAAATTGATAGCAACTATGCGCAAATATCCTCAGTCAGTGCACACACCAAATAGATAATGGGACCCAACAATACAGACAGTTGCTAGTTTGGGCTAAGTAGCCGGTCACCATAGATGTTTTAACCACAGTAAACACGAGGATAGTCACACAAGATAAACAACATAGTAATATACACACCAGCAATGGGTCACAGCAGTGTCGCCAAACAGACGCGCCCCGACGCGCGTTTCGCCGTCAGCTTTCTCAAGGGGCGATAAGAGAGTGTACCAGCATCAAGGTTTAAATAAGGAAAATACCTGATGTCACAGGCCATGTGATCCATGATCAACCAATAAGGACTAAGGACAATCCACCAACCTGATTAACATATATATCACATCCAGCTGAGTGCCGGTGTCACTTCCGCTCTATACCTGGCACACGAATATCTGTCATGAATGCCGGCATCCGCATACGCCGTGGCTGTGGGGGAAGGCGCTCACATATGGCGTGAGACGCCTCATCCCAAAAACCAGGACGCCGCGGCATGCCGGAGCATGCTCAGAAGATCGCCCTTTTCCAATATGGCTCCCGCGGTGCGCGCGATCTTCTGAGCATGCTCCGGCATGCCGCAGCGTCCTAGTTTTTGGGATGAGGCGTCTCACGCCATATGTGAGCGCCTTCCCCCACAGCCACGGCGTATGCGGATGCCGGCATTCATGACAGATATTCGTGTGCCAGGTAAAGAGCGGAAGTGACACCGGCACTCAGCTGGATGTGATATATATGTTAATCAGGTTGGTGGATTGTCCTTAGTCCTTATTGGTTGATCATGGATCACATGGCCTGTGACATCAGGTATTTTCCTTATTTAAACCTTGATGCTGGTACACTCTCTTATCACCCCTTGAGAAAGCTGACGGCGAAACGCGCGTCGGGGCGCGTCTGTTTGGCGACACTGCTGTGACCCATTGCTGGTGTGTATATTACTATGTTGTTTATCTTGTGCGACTATCCTCGTGTTTACTGTGGTTAAAACATCTATGGTGACCGGCTACTTAGCCAAAACTAGCAACTGTCTGTATTGTTGGGTCCCATTATCTATTTGGTGTGTGCACTGACTGAGGATATTTGCGCATAGTTGCTATCAATTTTCACCAGTTATACTCTGATTGTGCCATGTGGTGTGTCGCTCTTTGTGTAATTGTTTTTACTTGTTTTTTAACAATTTTTGTACCAATTATGTTTCATAAATTGTTCTAATAAAGACGCATTGTTATTTATATTCCTTCATTTTTTGACTCTGATATCATTCTTTTTGATCCTCATGTGGCCGTGAGATCTAGGCGTCACATCTCCAGTCCCCTGACCAGCCACATTCACCAGCATCTGTTCCAGGACATGAAGCAGTGGAATTACATCGTTCATTCCGTAGTCCTGGCGACTGACAAGTAATGTGGCCTCCTCAAAGGGCCTGAGCAAACGGCAGGTGTCAGGTATGAGCTGCCACTGGCTGACATCGAAGTTACACAGGGAGTATTCCTATCTGCTTGGATCATCAAGAAATTGTTGATGGCCTTTCTCTGTTCGCACAGTCAGTCCACCATATGGAGGGTGGAATTCCAACAGGTGGAAACGTTGCATATCAGCCTATGTTGGGGGATGCTGTTCTGCCGCTGTAATTCAAGGAGGGTGTTCTTGGCGGTGTATGAGTGGCTGAAGTGCATGGAAAGTTTCCTGGCCATTTTTAGGATGTCTTGCAGATGGGTGAAAGACTTCAGGAACCGCTTGACAACCAGATTGAACAAAGCGCATGGCTCAGCCTTCCTTGACTGACACTGACATCATGTTCTTCCCTTTGTCGGTCACCATGGTCCTGATTTTCAGTTGTCATGGAGAAAGCCAGCAGTTGATTTCTTTCTGAAGGACACGGAGCAGTTCCTCCCCGTGTGACACCGTTCACCCAGGCAAACCAGGTGCAGAACCGCGTGACACCGCCGTGCCCTGCACATGTGGTATACTGGAGTGGCACTGCGACTTATCCCTGCAGCGGAGACTGAGGATATGGTGGAGGATGAGGAGGCAGAGGCGCACATTGTCGCACGATCAATGGTGTGACAATGTAAAGGCAGAAGCGGCGTCACCTGGCCAAGTGGGCCATGAAGGACATATATTGTCCCTGACAATGTTACATGTTAACGCGAAGCCATTTTCAGAGGCCCTCTTCATCTTTGGGACGTGGAATTAGGTTACAGGGCACATTTCCTTGTGGCAACTGCAATGTATGTCACCTGATGATCGGTAGAGACTCCTTTGATCTACCTGGGGACCGCACGTTTACTCTTAGGCAATATGTGAATTGCCGCACCAGAAATGTGGTTTATGGGCTTCTATGTAAATGTGATAAGGTATATGTTGGTCAGACCGGACAAGAATTAAGAAGGAGAATACAGCAGCACCTCTCTGCAATTGCTTTGGCCAGACGTGACAGGGAACGGGGTGATAAAGCCCTCACCTCAGTGGCTATGCACTTCTTGAATGAGCATCAGTGCAATACCCGGGGCCTTAGGGTTGTTGGTCTTTCTAAGATCTGTGAAAACATCAGAGGAGGTTCAATTACCTCCCAATTATTACGTACAGAATCTAGATGGATTTTTACTTTAAATTCTCTTACCCCAAATGGCCTCAATGAGGAACTTACCTTCGTGGGCTTCTATGGTTAGTTGGTTCACTTTTATTTCACTTTCACCCCTTTATTTCACTTTCACCCCTTAGGGGGCTGTTTGGCTGTATGTCAGCCCTTACTCACAGGTCAGCACAGGACACATTCGTTCACGCATTATAACACTAGCACAACACAAGTACACACACACATACTATGTTCATACATAAGAATATACAAATTTAAAAAATAAAAGATGAAATATAAAATTAATATTATATTTTAATTATTTTTTTTTTTTTTTTTTTTTTTTTTTTTCCCCCCTCATATTATTTTGATTTTGATGAGCTTATTATATGAATTATTATTGGATTATTTTTTATGTATTTATTATTACGATTTCATAACTAGTGAGTCGATATGATCGACATTCAATACATATCAGTCATTATTAGATCTTGATGGGGTTACAGACTTTTGATTTACAGATTTTGGTATTCTAAATTTGCAAATGACGTATGTATAACAATATATTTAAAAATTATTTGATTATTTTTGTACACTTGCACATGTCACTTTGCACTTGTCACTTTGCACTTTGCACTTAGCACGTTTGCACTTGCACTTTAAGTAGGTTTAGATCATAGCGGGCCCGCTATATCTATAGTATTTTGCTCTTCTTTATGCAATATATTTCATGCTATTTTCTGGGTATTTTGCATCCTTCATGTAATATATTTTATGTCACGTCTTGGATATTATTTACCCTTTATGTACGTCTATTTAGACTGGCTTCCGGTATTTGGAACGCATTTTGCGTTCCAACGGAGGTCAGGTGACCAATAGTTGTTACGTATAACAATTGTCATCTCGGGTATTCTCCATATGGGCTAATTTGGATGGTCTCCTGGCATTTTGAACGCATCCTGCGCGGAGGTCAGGTGACCGATGCTTCCGGCACATGACACGCAGATGCGTTCCATTCAGTGTTACTGGCCTATTTCCGGTTACCTCACTTCCGGTACACGCGACTACATGCGCCCTGGCACACAACATGCCGCCGCCTAAGTGTGAATAATAAGAATAATATGGGCAGGTGAGAATTGTTTGGTCATTTATTTTACATATATAAGGATTGATGCACATTGAGCAAATTACCCCTGACGAAGCCGGACGTTGCCGGCGATACGCGTGGGGCTCTTTTTGTCGGCGGTTGTCCACATGGGGGTACCTGGCACAGACTTTTGACTGATCGCTTTCATTTATATTTGTGTGGTTAGGTATGGTTTCCTGTACCATGTTGTTACTTGTATTCAGTCTGTATATGTGTCTGTACTGCCAGTATATTGCGCTTTGATACCTTCTTTACTATATTGTGCCCTGGACTCCGCCGTTGTGCAGGGTTATCTCACCCGCACTTGTCCAACATTGTATACAATTTTTAATGTTTTTTGTGTGTCTTCCTTTGTGTCTCAACTAATAAATTAATATTTTATAGTTATTTGACTGGATGTGCATTTAAGTGATAGTCTTCTTGGACTCTCCTGTGGTCCCTTTTACTTGATATAGTTGTTTTGGACTATTAATTGCACTCTTTTTTCTGATATGTTAGTGTGTGCCCCTGAATATTGTGTGTTGTCCCTGACCATAGTTACAGCTCCACATGTTGGCTCTACCGTGCACTTTGGCAGACACTGATAGGCTCAAGGAGTGGCAAATCTTTTGTTCTACATGTGTGTGCAGGGCTGGTACTGCCTTTTGGGAAAATAAATGACAGTTTGGGACTCTCCACCTCGGCTCGGCACAAGCCATCAGTTCTCTGAAAGCTGCAGAGTCCACCACTTGGAAAGGGAGGGACTACAGCACCAGCAACTTGGGCAGGAGCACTTTCAGCTTCTGCGCCATTGGATGCGTGCATGCATACTGCTGTCTCTTGGCAATCACTTCAGAGATTGATTGCTGCTGGAATGACTGACGAGGAGTAGAAGGAGGAGGAGCAGGAGCATCAGGACCTGCAGACGATGGGACAGACAGCCCCCAGCCTTGACTGCCTGGTACGTGCCACTAGGTGATGCAGCGGTTTCTGAGGCAGTCTGGACTACCATATTAGAGTCACGATTGTTCCAGGCCACTTTGTGGTGTTGCTGCATACTGTATGTTGTCGCAGGGCAGTGGTGTCAACATTGGTCCCCTAGCCACGCTTAACCTTCTGAACACAGATTTGACATATGGTCATGTTCACCTCCTCCGGAGTCTTGACAAAAAACTGCCACACTGCAGAGTAGCTGATTTCCCCCCCAACACTCTGCACTTACTGACTGCTTGTTCCGCTGCTTGTGTGAACCAGTGCACCACTCCTTTACGGGCAGCTAGGCTCCTGCGAAGCGAGTGATCTACCCCGGGCCTGTTTGGCTGCCGATCTCCCACTGCTGCCACCCTGCTGACTCACTGCCATGCTGCCACCCTGCTGGTTCAGCTGCTGCCTTGTGGGCAAGCTACCACCCTCTTATACCGATGATGATGAAGCCCCTTCTTCACCCGGCTCCCAAGTGCGATCGGCTACATCATCATCGAGTAGTGTCTGCAGGTCACTGGTGTCCTCCTCAATGCTCTCTGGGTCAGGAGCCTGACCGCTCGCCATACCACCTCCCACACCACTCTCCTCATCACTATATGCCCGACCAACTGGGGAAGCGGGAGATTTCTCCTGCAAATCTTGGCTGGCCAGTAGCTGCTGACTGTCCTCGAGTTGGTCGTCCTCGCTGAAGAGTAGACCTGAGCCCACAGCATATAGTACTTCTGTAGCTAAGGGAACAGCAAAGGACAGAGGCAGTTTAAGGACAGGTGAGGGCACAGGGCCTGATCCCGGGCCATGCCAACTAAGGGTTGTGTCTGACAAACCCACCGACTCTTGGCTGTGGGTGTCCGATGTCACTTGGGATGAATTGGATGACCGAGTTAACCAATTAATAACCGCTGGGTTGCTGGTCAAGACACGACCTTTAGATGACACTGGGAGCTCAGGCCTCTGGCTGCGACTCCTGCTGCCACGCCCCCTTAATCTGCTGTAACCTCTGCCTGTTTCAGAAACATTTAGGCCTCTAACACTCCTCTGTGCTAGGCCTGGCACTTCTCTGTCTGACATACTTTTTGCTGAACTAATATAATTAAAAGCAAATTTTAAAAAAGCCCAGAATATATATCCTTTTTTTGACAAAAATAGGCCACTAACCACTTTTAGCACAAATACAAGTACACGTGAATTGCCTATATATTTATCGTTTTGGACTGAAATTGGCCACTAAATTATTATAGTGGAAATAAAAACAAACGTGACCTGCGTATATATTTCTCGTATTCAACTGAAAAAGACCAATATATAATTTCAGTGTAAATAACAGGAAAGTTAACTGCGTATATTCTTTGCTTTTGTTTATTATAGATGGCAAATTGGCAATAAACGAGTTTATCGCTAATAACACCAAAATGTGAACTGCGTATATATTTTTTTGTTATTGTAAAGAACTGGCAATAAATGGCTTAAACAAAAAATAACAACAAATGTCAACGCTGTGCATGAAATAACTGCTGAAGTGACGGGAGAAAATATATTTCTCGTTGAACTGAAGTAGGCCAATACACTCTTTCACCAGAAATTACTGCAACAAAGCAGTGTGTATATATTAGGCTTTTTTTTACTGAAACAAGACCAATATGCGCTTTCACCAGATATTACTGCAACTGTGCAGTGTGTATATATTACGCTTATTTTAAATAAACCAGGCCAAAATGCACTTTCAACAGAAATTACTGCAACAGAGCAGTGTGTATATATTACGCTTTTTTTTTGTGAAACAAGGCCACTATGCGCTTTCACCAGAAATTACTGCAACAGAGCAGTGTGTATATATTACACTTTTTTTACTGAAACAAGCTCAACATGCACTTTAACCAGAAATTAATGCAACTGTGCAGTGGGTATATATTACGCATTTAACTGAAACAAAGCCACTATGCGCTTTCTCCAGAAATTACTGCAACAGAGAAGTGCGTATATATGTTTCTTTTTGTAATTGAAATACGCCCCTATACGGTTTCAACAGAAATCACTGCAACACTGCAGTGCGTATATATATTTTTCTTTTTTTACTGTAATAGGCCCCAATACCTTTTCACCAGAAATAACTGTAGAAGTGACCCGAGAATATATATTTCTTGTTGGATGGAAAAAGGCCACTATACGCTTTAACAGAAAACAATTAAAACAACTATTTGTCTTGTAGTATTGAAATATGACCCTATACGCTTTCATCAGAAATTACTGCAAATGTGCAGTGTGTTTATATTTTTCAAGTATTACTGAAATACCGCCCTAAACACATTCACCAGAACTGACTGCAAACGGGCAGTGCGTTTATATTTTTCGTGTATTACTGAAATACCGCCCTATACTCTTTCACCAGAAATGACTGCAAATGATTTTAGTGTAAATAACAACAAAAGTGACCTGCGTATATATTTATCTTTTTCCACAGATAAAAGCCACTAAAGGCTTTTCAACATTGCTGGAATGACAGAGCTGTATTATGAGACTATCTGGATCCCCAAGCAATGGTTCCCTGCACTTGTAAATCGCTTTTTTTTTAAATGAGGATTTTCCTATGACTCTCCATATCATCTGCACACGTCTCTCCCTCCCTGTGAAATGATTTCTCTCACTATCCTTTCCTTGCATGAGTAAATCGCTTCTCTCCTTTTTTTTTTTGACAGTTTTTCTTTCACTCTCCCTAGCGCCTGTCTACGCGTCTGTCCCTGAACAATTGTACGATTGTGAATGGCAGAATCTAAGATGGCAGGGAAAAGAAGTGAAAATGAAGAGGGTTAGTCACAAGCCTTCGTCAGAAGGACCTGGGATTAGCTGGCAGGGCGCCAGAGGATGGACCTGTAGAAAGGTGTTGTGAAGGTTGTGTATCCAATATTATAGATGGAGTAGGTAGGCTGTCAAAGGCATGGAACCCAACGGGAAATAATTCCTTGCTGGATGTCAAATAAAGGAATGCAAAAAAAGCAAAAAAAGGAAGATGTCTTGTAGTTGGCACCAGAAAACTAATCTGAGGGATAGACAGTAACACTAATAGGTGGAAAAGTGCCCACAAAGTGTAAAGAGATTTTAAGGGAAAGTGCCCACAGTTATAGGATGCCTTGAAGAGGTCGAGGTGAGATTATTCAGGTTTGGGTCAGACGACGCTTACACAATTCGGTAAATAGACATAAAGCCAATAGGGTTATTAGATAAAACAGTCATAAAACCAATCGGGTTATTGGATAAAACAAAAAACAAAAATCAATCACTTCACCCAGAAGGTGCCGGATGGGATAAACTCAAGACACCCTCCGTGCTACCTCCTGCACCTGGGTCGCCTTGAAAGATCTTAATGATGGCAGTCCAAAGTGGTACTTCTGGTCAGTCTTCTTTATTAACACAGGATAGTGGTGAAGGAAGGCTCAACGCGTTTCGAGGTTTTAAAATTCCCCTTCATCAGGAGCATATATTATGACACAACTGTATGGTTTTTATACAGAAGTGATATGGCACCAAACAGGAAAGAAGAAGCATTACTTCCGGTTCGCATTCCAAGTGAAATGCACCGGAAGTGACACCACGCCACCCCACAATGCACAAACCACAATAATTAGGCACAGAACTATGAAAACAATAGAATAATAGAGATCCTTAGGTGGACGATTACACTATTAATAAAAAACATGGTGTTATAAAAGGATCGTATGCCGGCTGGTGATCTCTGACCGGAAGTGAGGTCACTTCCGGTGCGGTACTCAAGTTCGGGAAAGAACAAAATCTAAAAAATGTGACTATGGCCTCCCAGAATACTTAGAATCTGGGGGCAAGGCTCATATTGAAGGGCCTGAGCTGGTATTCTGCCGAGGGACTGACGGGGAGTCAGGAGCGCAGGCTCCCGATCACGTGGGGTATTTGGAGGCGTGCGCTTCCAGTTCCCATGGGATGCAAGCAAAATGGCAAGGTGGAACGCAAGCCCAATCCATTGGAAGTGCTTGTGGTACTTCTAAGGCATGAATATTCATCAGTGTAGCATAAGCAATTTACATGGTTCAGAACTGTCATATACATGTAAACCAAACGTAGACGAAGAAAAACGGTGGCACTACCTATCTTCCCCCTCGCCACAAAAGCCGGCTATGACACAGAAAAAAACCAAAACAGACGGTAGGGGACTCAACCCTGCAAGCATATACACAACATCCAGACACATGCGGTGGTGCTCAGCAAAAAAGGAAGTCCCATGAATACAAGTCCAAGTAAGAGAAGTGCGGCACTCACCAAATGCTGGGTATGAATTGAAACTTTATTGGAATCCGATGCAACTTACATGAAGCAGCAGTAGATGCGGGTGTGGGGCGGACACCTCTAGTGTGCGATGCCGGCGACGGCCGTTTCGCGCGCCTACAACGCGCTTCCTCTGGCCGGAAACTCAGTGCGGGAAACTCAGCGCGTACATATTACACACATTCGGGGGCGTGTCAGGTCGTGACCCGGCCGTCACCAAGGCAACGCCCGACGCCACGCCAGACCGCACCTATAATTAAAAACATAACATGGACAAGAAACACAGACTAACAAGTGACCATACATAAAGAGATGGAATCATGCCTTATACCTCAGTAAATTAATATGGATAAAAGCACAAGATGTTGATGATCATGAAGGCCGATGGCTATACCTCCCACGTATCTCAAGGACACCGGCGACTTCCTGGGGGCACTCAATTATTTCGAGTGGCAGCAGGAATTCAGCCTGGTGTCCTTGGACGTGAAGAGCCTTTATACCAGGATCCCCCACCATTTGGGTCTCCAGGCTATCAAAGTCGTCCTTGCTGGATCTAATAAGGACGCGGTGTTCTGTGACTTTGTACAGGAGGCTCTTGATCTCGTTCTCTCCAACAATGTATTCCTCTATGACAAACAGTGGTACCGCCAGATATTTGGTACGGCCATGGGCACACCTGTGTCGTGCACCTTCGCCAACCTATACCTGGCGGTTTTTGAGGAGACGTACGTTTTCTCCGTGGATAATCCCTATCTTCAACACATCCATTTATTTTTGCGGTATGTTGATGATGTGTTTCTAGTCTGGTTTGCCATCGAGGAGTCCTGTAGGTTATTTGTACAATATCTGAATGATTTCAATCAGATGAATATGAAATTCACTTTGAATTTTGGGGGCTCTACCCTTGACTTTCTGGACGTCAAAGTAACCGTAGTGGATGGGGAGTTACACACCACCGGTTATCGTAAACCTACAGCAACTAACTCGCTGCTACACCAGACCAGCTTCCATCCTCCCGCCGTTAAGGAGGCGATGCCATACGGACAGTTTGTCCGTTTACGACGCATCAATGATACTGATGCAGCCTTTTTCCGACAAGCCATTGATTTACGGCAACGGTTGGTGGATCGGGGTTACCCACGGAGAGAAGTGATGTCGGCCCTATATAGGGCAGCGGCCATACCCCACACTAAGTTATTTGAGGAGAAAACGCGAGGACAAGACAACCAGCGGTTTACCTCAGCATTTAAATTCAGCCCCGCATCTCTTTTGGTGAAACAAGTAGTGCTGAATACTTGGGATCTTTTGAAAGGAGATGTCGCTCTTCGGGAAATAGCTGCCGAGAGACCTATTGTCACGTATAAAAGATGTCGGACACTTAGGGATGAATTGGTAGATAGCAGCACGTCCATCCCACCAACCACAAACTGGCTAACAGGGGCCAGACCGATTGGCAACCACAGATGTGGTAATTGCTCTTTTTGTAGATATAATCCCCGATTGAAATTCCTTAATTTAGGGGGAGTAGCACATATTGTCTGGGACTTCATTACCTGTCGTACCTCGTTCGTTGTGTATGCTCTGCTGTGTCCTTGCAATAGGTTCTATATAGGTAAAACAAAACGTCCTATGTTCGAGCAGGTGCATGAGCACTTCAATTCAGTCCGCACTGGCAAGGGCGCCCCCAGGCTTATTGAACATGTTATGTCTACCCACAGGGGTAATCCTCGTTGCCTCTCTTTTTCGGGGGTGGAGTTTGTCCGTCCCCACCCTCGGGGTGGGGATCAGCATCGACACCTCCTACAGAGAGAGGCGAGGTGGATTATAAAAACAGGGGCCCTGGGTCCAGCAGGCCTTAATGATAAAAACGACATGGCCGTATTTTTGTGATTGCCTGTGCGCCCTTCTCAGTAGTGAGACTACTTATATCTATTAGGTATAGCCATTGGCCTTCATGATCATCACTATCTTGTGCTTTTATCCATATTAATTTACTGAGGTATAAGGCATGATTCCATCTCTTTATGTATGGTCACTTGTTAGTCTGTGTTTCTTGTCCATGTTATGTTTTTAATTATAGGTGCGGTCTGGCGTGGCGTCGGGCGTTGCCTTGGTGACGGCCGGGTCGCGACCTGGCACGCCCCCGAATGTGTGTAATATGTACGCGCTGAGTTTCCCGCACTGAGTTTCCGGCCAGAGGAAGCGTTGTAGACGCGCGAAACGGCCGTCGCCGGCATCGCACACTAGAGGTGTCCGCCCCACACCCGCATCTACTGCCGCTTCATGTAAGTTGCATCGGATTCCAATAAAGTTTCAATTCATACCCAGCATTTGGTGAGTGCCGCACTTCTCTTACTTGGACTTGTTGTCATATACATGTATAGCCTATAGTGGGTGGAGTCATGTTCTGTAAGTCCAAAAAAAGAAGAGGATGGAGAGTAAAAAGAAGGGCACATGAGTATGTATATATATATATATATATATATATATATATAACAGTGATATAAATACAAAAAAAAAAAAGATCTGAAATGCATCCTAAGAATACATATAAATGAACATATATGAAATAAAATATATACACAAATATCTAAAATCGGTAATGGTGCAGAGCAATGTATAAAAGGGTGCCACCCCTAAGTAGGGTGACACTAATAGCGAGAATGCATCAAAGAGTGCCGCCCCTGTCAAGGGGTACCATAAAGACAGGAATATCCCCAAGTTCTCAATGAAATGTTTGTTTCTATGGGACTTATACAAATTTAAAAAAAAAATATTATAAAGACTTGGGCTCATGGGGCCATATAAAACCTTACGGGGGGGGGGGGGGGGGTGCCTACATACAAGGTTTCAGCCAAAAAGAAGTGAAAGAATATCAGCCCTATTGGCCTCTAATCTTAGCACGTTGATAATAAAATTATAGGTAAAATGTATATGTAATCAAAAGTAGAGACGTGCATATATTATGGAGTGCTGATTTACAACCTAGGGACAGTTATTTTTGTAAAAATGACCCTAGAGAAAGCGGATGGTGTAAAGAATCTAGTAGTTGTAATATTCTAATGTCTCATTCAACCCGAAAGGAGAAAGGGTGTTTAGTACATATATCCAGTGCATTTCTTTACGGCATAGTTGTTGATAGGAAGACTGGATGTGTTATAAAGGTGAGACTTTTGAGGCGGACGGATCGCTGTTATGTTTCTCTAAAAAGTGACGGGAAACGCTATGGGTAGAGATTCCCTGTCTGATGTTAGAGCGGTGCTCGTTCATTCTTTCCCTAACCATCTGTGTTGTTCTCCCAATGTATTTCAATCCACAGGGGCAATTTAAGAGGTGTATTACATTTCTCGTCCCGCAGTGTAGTTCTTGTTTTATTTTCCAAAAACCTTCCTGAACTTTTCTTGAGGTAAGGATCCGTATTGTTTTTACTCCATGGGAAATCATGGGGCAAAACATACACTTTTTTGGGGGCACTTTCATATCCCTGTCCTATCAGGGCTAGTGGTTGGTCCTATTCTTCCCCTTTCTTCCATTTTTCCAATTTCGGGCAGGAGAGGGCGATCAGATTATTAACAGTGTGGGCTCTCCTGAATGTTATTGACAGGATACTCCAATGTTTAGTAAGTATCTGCCTGATGTTGGTGTGGTCGGAATTGAAGCGAGTTATAAGGTTATATTGATGCTTAGAGTCCTCAGTGGTTTTTGGTAGGGAGGGCTGTAAGGCTGTTTTTTGGTCTAGGGCGAGCACCCATTTAGCTGAGGAGTTTAACAATCCTTTCGGATAATCTTTCTCTTTAAATCTATTCTTAAGAGTCCCTATTTGATCCCTCATCACCTTATTTTCTCAGCAATTTCTCCTAATTCTTTTCATTTGTCCAAAAGGTATGTTCTGTTTCCATTTTGAATAGTGACAACTAGAATAGTCTAGATAACTGTTTGCGTCTACTCTTTCAAAGTGGGTTCTTGTGGTGATTTTATTAGCTACTATTTTGGTGTGGAGGTCTAGAAAAATGGCTTCATTTTGGTCATGTTCGGAGCTAAATTCGAGTCCCCGACTATTTCTGTTGAGTTCTTCAATGAATCTGATGAGGTCTTCCCTAGTGCCGTCCCAGATGAGAATAATGTCATCTATATATCTTCTGAAAAGTATAATGTTTTTAAGTGCAATAAGGCCAAGTTTTTCTTCAAATAGTCCAACAAACAAATTTGCGTAGGATGGGGCAAATTTTGTCCCCATGGCCGTGCCTTTATTCTGTATGTAAAACTTATCATTAAAGGTAAAGTAGTTGTGATGTAAAATAAATGTGATGGAATCAAGAATAAATTCTTTTGGGGGGCATTTGGTGGTCTTTGGCTAGGAAATATCTCACAGCTTCAAGACCTAACTCATGTCGGATATTGCTATAAAGTGAGGTGACATCTATTGTAACTTAAAGGTAGTCCGCTTTCCATTCAGTGGTATCAAGAATAGTGATGAGATGGGAAGAGTCTCTGAGGTAGGAGGGGAGTTGTGGAACATATTTTTGCAGAAGTTTATCAACGTGTGCTGAGAGATTACACGTAAGGGAGTCAATACCAGATATGATGGGTCTTCCAGGTGAATGTGTGATGGATTTATGGATTTTTGGTAAGAAGTAAAAACAAGCTGTTGTTGGGTGACTATTATAAAGGAAGGATTTTTCTTTCTTGTCGATAATCCCTGAAGCATATCCGGAGTCAATTAACGTCTATAGAGTTTTTTTTAAGTTGGGATGGGGTAATCAGGAATGGTTCTGTAATACTCAGTGTCAGACAAGATCCTGAGGGATTCCGCCAAATAGTATTCACGGTCCATAATGACGACCCCCCCTCCCTTGTCTGCACTCTTTATAACTATATTCTTATTGTTCTTGAGGATTTTCAGGGCCCAATTTTGACCTTTATCCAGATTGAGTGAAAATCTCTTGGGCTGCAATTCAATTAGAGTTTTAAAATCACCAAGAACTATATTGTAAAAGCTCGCTAAGTGGGGGCCCCTACTCTCCAAGGGATAAAAAGAGGATTTGAGTTTTAGATTGGATGGTAAAGGGGGTGGTTTGTCTGACTCGAGAGCAGTAGGGGCGTGTGCATTGTTAATATCAAAGATAGGGCTGGGAGCATCAGCATTCCCCATGTGTAAACTTTTAATAGCAAAGTGTCTTTTTGGGGTCAGTCTGCGGATGAACTGATTTAAATCTACAAATAACTCAAAGGGATCTGGATACTGGGTGGGGCAGAATGAGAGGCCTTTGCTTCGTAATAGTATTTCATTGTGTTGGAGAGCATATTTGGAGCGGTTGAAGATACCTTTTTTTGGGCTACTAAAGTTGTGTCGCTCCCAGAACTGGATGTGGAAGCTGGGGGCATGACAGGGCTTACTAGTGAGTGTTTGAGCAGATCAGTGATGATCAAATCGGTTTGGGTTTTTTCTTTTTTGGTACGTATAAATCTTCCACCTGTACATCCTCAGGTTCTTTCTTTTGTCTTTTTCTTGATATTCATAATGGGCTGAAAAACTGTGTGATTTTGTGGTTCTGGATTTTGGATATTGATGTTGGTGAGGGGCCTGTCGGAGTGAAGAAAGGACTTAAGACTTGTATACTGGAAATTATTTTTGGGGTTGGAGTTAAGGACGATATTTGAGTGGTTCCAGGAATAGTTTCCCCAAAAAAGAGCTGTCTGACAGGTTAGTGGGTAGGGCCAGAAAGGTGTCAGATTGTGTACTAGAGATGAAATGAGTGTAAGCATTCAGGACAGATTCTGTAACACTGCAGTTAGCAGTCAAGTGTGGGCTCCCTAAGAGGGGAGAAGTAGTTGGTTAAGTAGGCACAGATGTTGGTTTATCTTTTTCAGGTTTGCCTTGTGGGGGAGTAATGTTACACACCGAGATGTTATAAAACCCAGGTGGTTCCCGTTGGGGGTATTTTTTTGTGTCAAAGAGTGGTTAATTTAGGAGATGTCGACACGGTCGCACTGGCGACTGGTGGTAGGGGTAGACCTGTGGGTGGTGGAGGCCTAAGGGGAGGACCTGTGGAGAATTAAGATTCTCTTAAGTGGTTGCTATTGTAAATGGTTCTTCCAAGGATTGGAGGTCTCGGGGTCCGGGAATCTAATTGTTGGTTCTTGACTGGATGAGCTGAAAATGGGTTTCTATTTGTCTGTGGAATGGTATTGTGTTTCCTCTCCCATGGTCTGATGGTGTTGAACTAGTAGTCTTTTAAATCCCTAAGTAACTTTCTAATTTTTTTAGTAACCTCGTTGTACTTGAAGTATCTGAGAATGTTGGTAGTATTCTCCAAACTATCGGTGGGGGTCTGTTCTTCAAGAAGTGTTTGTATCTGTATGCTGAAGTGTAAACATAAACTCTTTCTTTTCGTAATTAATATCTTAATAAAATTCAGGGAACAAATGACTGGCTGATAACCAAGCCCCTATGAATTCAGGGTCATTCCCAAAGGTTGGTTTGAGAGGATTTCTCAAACCCCATGGGACAATTTTCAAATGAGCATAAATAGAAAGAAAGAACCAGTCTATTTAGTTTCTTAAAAAGTCCTTGATAATTCCAAAGATTGGTGATTTTACATTCTTACATAGAGTCCTAGAGGCGTCGTCTTTTGTGCTGCTCTTTGGTACTTTGGAAATGGTTGACCAGGAACCGAGGGGAAAAACCTCTGGTAATTGAATTTCCTCTTGTACTGGTTATCTTTTTATCTCTCTTGATATTCTTCCGAAAAGATCGGGTAAGTCTCTTTCAACATAGGTCTGACCTGAGTCAGCCACCGCACCTCTGGTCGGCCGTTTGTCCCTCATCGGCCGAACAAACGTATGGCAGGAAAAAGAAGTGAAAATTAAGAGGGTTAGTCACTAGTTCACTAAGAATCTAAGATAGCCGCTGTATTTATGGGGCTGTGACTAGTGTTGAGCGAACAGTTCGAGCATCGTTCGGGTTCGTATCGAATTTTGGGGTGTCCGGGACCCGGACCCGAACCCGGACATTTTCAAAAAAGTTCGGGTTCGTCGTTCGGCATGTATTTAGGCGCATTTTGAAAGGCTGCAAAGCAGCCAATCAACATGCATCATACTACTTGCCCTAAGATGCCATCGCAGCCATGCCTACTATTGGCAAGGCTGTGATTGGCCGAGTGCAGCATGTGACTCAGCCTCTTTATAAGCTTGTGCGCACGTCGGGACGTGCTCACTCCCGATGTGAATAGAACAGGGATAGACGCAGCTGATGCTAGGGCGAGAATAGGCAGGGATAATTGAATAACTGGAAGCAAATTTCTCTCCTCCACCTGTGATTCATCTGAACAACTGCAGCTGAGCGGCTTTTTTAAAAGGGATTGGCTATTTTTAGAGTGGCCAAAGTGATTTTTCCATCCACATGTACCTGGGCTGACCGCCGGCCGCCATTTTGCGACTTGTAGTGCTGCAGCAGAAGCTGCCACAGTGTGCATTCCAAAGCTCCAAACAAGTCAGACATCTACACCTGGGATTCAGACCAATAGCGATTTAGCAGCACAGTCCAAGACTATTTTTTTTAAAGGTTGTGCAGACCATTTTGTGGCACATGTTACTGGGCTGATAGGCGGGGCCATCTTGGGACTAGTGCTGCAGCACAATCTCTCCCAACGTCCATTAATCACTTGTAATAGTGGTCTGTGCCATAGAAATCCTACATCAGGGACTTGGGTGTGCTTGTGTCACCCCTACTAATACCAGTCCACCTGTAATCCATACAGTCAAAAGACTGAAAGTATTCCAGTGAGGGAATTTTTTTATTTAAAAAGGCCAAGTTAGTTTATCTGGCGTTCAATATACTAGATACAGTTAGGCCTGCGTTTCATACATCTGGAATTAGCAAATTAATGTGCTGGGGTTGGGAAAACATATATGTACCCATACTAGAATCTGTCAAAGAAAGCGGTACTCACATATAACAGTCATTCCATCTGTAATCCATACAGTCAAAAGACTGAAAGTATTCCAGTGAGGAATTTTTTATTTAAAAAGGCCAAGTTAGTTTATCTGGCGTTCAATATACTAGATACAGTTAGGCCTGCGTTTCATACATCTGGAATTAGCAAATTAATGTGCTGGGGTTGGGAAAACATATATGTACCCATACTAGAATCTGTCAAAGAAAGCGGTACTCACATATGTGCTGGGGTTGGGAAAACATATATGTACCCATACTAGAATCTGTCAAAGAAAGCGGTACTCACATATAACAGTCATTCCATCTGTAATCCATACAGTCAAAAGACTGAAAGTATTCCAGTGAGGGAATTTTTTTTTTATTTAAAAAAGGCCAAGTTAGTTTATCTGGCATTCAATATACTAGATACAGTTAGGCCTGCGTTTCATACATCTGGAATTAGCAAATTAATGTGCTGGGGTTGGGAAAACATATATGTACCCATACTAGAATCTGTCAAAGAAAGCGGTACTCACATATAACAGTCATTCCATCTGTAATCCATACAGTCAAAAGATTGAAAGTATTCCAGTGAGGGAATTTTTTTTATTTAAAAAAGGCCGAGTTAGTTTATCTGGCGTTCAATATACTAGATACAGTTAGGCCTGCGTTTCATACATCTGGAATTAGCAAATTAATGTGCTGGGGTTGGGAAAACATATATGTACCCATACTAGAATCTGTCAAAGAAAGCGGTACTCACATATAACAGTCATTCCATCTGTAATCCATAAAGTCAAAAGACTGAAAGTATTCCAGTGAGGGAATTTTTTTTTTATTTAAAAAAGGCCAAGTTAGTTTATCTGGCGTTCAATATACTAGATAAAGTTAGGCCTGCGTTTCATACATCTATGTAGCACCCCCAAGTCAGGGCAATGTGTGGAACTAACCTGGGGAATGCCAGTGATGGAGAGGCCGGCACGCTGCTCCTCTGGGGCACTCTCTGGGTTCTTGAGGGACACAGCCAGGTGGAAGGTGAGGTGCCCTTGGTGTTATAGTTTAACGTGCCTATGGCTAAGTCCCTGATATGTCGTGACGCCAGTGCCAGTAAACGGTGGCACACCGTATTTACAGTAGGAATAACGGAGGTGCAGACTGGTAACTTGAAAACAGAATTCAAACTTTACTGAAGACAGTGATGATACAGTAAGCAGTCTTTCCAACAGTTCCTTTTGCAGACAATCAAAATTGCAGTGGTCTTACATCCAGCAAGGTTAAACAGAGGGTGGTAATACAGGACTTGAAATTGCAGGTGAACCTTACTTTCTT
This sequence comes from Bufotes viridis, assembly GCA_033119425.1. Lineage (NCBI taxonomy): Eukaryota > Metazoa > Chordata > Amphibia > Anura > Bufonidae > Bufotes > Bufotes viridis. The sequence goes on from CM065596.1 coordinate 81,091,923, forward strand.
CCTGACTCGTCCTGACTGGAATTGATGCTTCAAGGCCCCAATGCCCTACTTCTGGCTTATATCCTTGAATCTCCAGTTTATAATTTACCTCCACTTGACGTTTAGTACCTCCTTGCTCTAGGGATTGCCTCTGGGTTCTGCATTCCTTCTCCTAGGGCACCATCTTCCTAGGGTGGATGCCTCACAGGCCGTGAGGCCTGGGTTTGGCCTTCACAGGCACATGGCCTGCACTTGTCTCAGGCACACTCTAGACTAGACTACTGTCCTTCCCCTGACTGGGCCTTATATAGACTAGGGCAACCTAGCTCCCTCTAGTGACTAGAGCTGGAATTACATCCCTAGCCGGCCTGCACATAGGACATTTCACAGTAACAGGAGAATTAAATACATTGATTTACATTGCATGGTACAAATAGCACCTTTACCAGCCTCCTCCTAACAGAGAGGAACGACAGCAGCCAAGTGACCCTTCCGTAGTGACGGGCAGTACAACTCCCGTACACTACATACCCCGCTGCTTTAAGCTGAGTACGCCCTCGTACTCTACCAGGAGTACCGCCCTACTGGAATTTCCACCTGAAAGAGACAAAAGAAAAACATGCAAGAATACATACATATCAGTACTCAATTCTATCTGCATCGACAATTGTCATCAGGTCCAGCTGACTGACGGAGAAGTGCGGTGACAAGGGGCGTCGCTCTCTTTCTTCAGGATAAAGAGTGGAACTGGGGCGCTGACCTGGCACAGCGGATGTTAGGGAATACCAGGATAGTCCATGACAATGAGTGAGTCCATAAAGCATATCACAGAGACTCGCACACAGGGGTCCATCTCTGGGCACATAGACTTGATAAAATATTTTTGCAATAAATACGGTCAGCAGCACATACATAAAATCACAATACAGGACTCTGACAATACCAGGGTAACATCTTCCTGGCAAGTCCTGCGTATATTTAAAGTGCTGACATAAAAGAACCCTTTTCAACCTGAAATGGGGGTTAAAAGGGATAAGGTGCAAATAAAAGCACAACCTGGAATTATTAAAGTACTTGACGCCACAATGTTAGCAGCAGGCAGGATGTCCCGGAACAGAAAGAGGCAGGCTGGGAGCAGTGGTTCCACAGTGGCAACTTATTTGTCAAACATGCCACCGGCCGTGGGGAACTGGCAGCAAGCTCCACCAGCCTGGCAAACTTAAAGGAACAGTTCCTGCAACAAATATGATGTCCCTGTGAGGATGAGCAAAAATGGCCTAGCAGGCCTGCTCACAGAGTACGTATCAAAGGATCCCTGTTCATCAGAGGTAGTGCAGCCCTGTGCTGCAGGTAGTCTGGGCCATGCACCAGGGCCACTTGGAGGGTGCCCACCAAAGAGAATGGGCTGGAAACATCACCGGTGTGGGCCTACCCACCTCATTGGCCCGCTGGGTTGCGGACACACAGGAGCTGCTGGTCTCGGGACACGGGCCGGCGCTGGGGTAGACACTTCCTCTGGCCGGGACATAACGCTCCCGTCACGGCGGACTCGGCTCCTGGCATAAGTCAATTTATCCGCTGTTACACGGACCTTGGGTGGCTCAGCGTTAGCGGTAGGACCTTGGACTACGGGTTCGGGTGGTACAGGGGTCTGGGTAACTCACCACCGCTGGACTGCTGCGCTGTCTTCTTAGAATCTGCCACTTGCACGCAGGCCATCCAGAGTAAGCCTGTAAGGAGCGATCCGCTCCTCCAGAGCGGAGATCTCACTGCTGGATTCCGGCACACTTGCAGCAGGCTCAGATGAGGTTCTATCATGGCGGTTCTTCCGCAGGTCATCCATCGCTTCACTGAACTGGGCCATCCGCGCCCAATCAGCGGCTGTCTTCTCTCGTCGCGGCAGCTCTGGAGAGGGTAAGGACTGGGAGGCTTGTCCAGGATCGTCGGCTGCCAGAAAATGTTCGGGCCGAGAAAGGAACTCTTCTCCTGAGTACGTATTCCGGATGGGTCCAGCGGGTCCTCTGCCTCCACGGATCTTCTGCTTCTTCCCAGTCTTCGGTACCGGTCCTGGGCGGGTCACCGCAGTGGCATATGGGCCTCGCAGGCCCTCTGCGGGAGTGAACTCCACTTTCTCTCCGACCGCTAGATTATGCAGTCGCCCGGGAGATAGCTGCAGCAGCGGACCGGCGATTCACATAATAGTCCGGTTGGTGCCGGTTTCTTGGATGAAGCCAAATCCTCTGACCTTATCAAGCTCGAGCACGACTCCGGTGCGGCGTTCAAGCTGGGGCTTGCTGTCCCTGGAATCTTCATAGATCCGCTTGGTGACTTCTTGAAGTACTTTTTCTGAGTGGTGGTTTTTAAAGTTGCCGCCACTCGGATCTCGACCATCAGGGCCGACCACGCGGGTTCCGCGGGAGAAAGCCTTCTCTCTGCGGGTGAAAGCGGCAGGGGCTCGGCTTGTGGCCATGGACAGGTCTGGGCCATGTCGCTGGGAGTATACGCTGGGGCGCAGGGCGCTCCTTAGTTGCTCCTGGGGTCGCCTCCATTGCACCAACTACGGCTCCGGATCCCTCTGATTCAGGTAGGAAACCCCGTAGCAGGGTGAGCCACTGTTCAGCAGGCTCCACCCCGTCGATTCTTGCACGCCCCTAGGTATTCCAGTATAGGGTAGGCGGTGTCCATATTATAATCCTCAAGGGAAGGCGTTACCTCCAGGTCGTCTCCTCCTCCTCCTTAGGAGGGTTTTGGCGCCAAATTTTCGCGCCACTGCAGGACAGTGATGGCGCAAGAAGAAGTCCAATGGCGCCGGCGTCATCTTGGACGCCATGATGCATCAATTCAATGACAGCAAGCAGTGGTAGTAAAACAGCATAAAAGTCCACAAAAATGCACTTTGAAGTGGCGATTTTCTTCCTCTTGATAGCGCAACACTGCACAGCGCTTTCTGGAGGTTTTGGGACACTTTTCTGTACGTTTTAGGTCCACAAAGTTCACATCAAACAAACAGGCGTTTTGTCACTTGGCAAACTGGTTAAGGCACAAAGTTCACGTTTTTGTTCACAGTCCGTAAAACGTGCGTATCCTGTTCGTGACGCAAAATGTAGCATCCCCAAGTCAGGGCAATGTGTGGAACTAACCTGGGAATGCCAGTGATGGAGAGGCCGGCACGCTGCTCCTCTGGGGCACTCTCTGGGTTCTTGAGGACACAGCCAGGTGGAAGGTGAGGTGCCCTTGGTGTTATAGTTTAACGTGCCTATGGCTAAGTCCCTGATATGTCGTGAC